>JAVJIF010033781.1:0-89039 GCA_038442645.1 Agave tequilana
AAAATAGTATCGAGTACATTTAGGATTAAAGATAAACGTGTAAGGTGTCCGGTTTCAAATCCATCCTAAGCCTGCCCTCATATTACATATGAAGTCATATTAAGATGTTTTCAGCGTATATGGTTTGTGTGGCTGGCTACGATATTGAATTGGCTAAGGACTTTATATGAGGGACGGGGATCCTTGGAGAGACAGCTTAAAATGCCTAATAGGCGTAACTATATGATTACATTGCCTAAAAGTTTTTTATTATTCTTCTTTTTTGTCAAGACGGCATTTTTTTAGAAAGTGTCGTGCACGTTAATGTGCAAGGCATTTTGGGAATATAATTTCCATTAGGATCTTAGATAAATCTTTCTTTTTAGGCTACGATTTAAACAGACTCTCGAGTCAGGTTCATGAGGCTCATGTTGCATATGAATTGATAATAACAGTTCAAATCAGCGCCTTTGACATTTTTTTTTTTTAGCTTTTGAGAAGGCATAAGGCATTGGATAGTCCAGCATGCAGCTTGAAGCTGGCTTTACTAGAATGTTACTATTAAGAGAATTCATATGGTAAAAGGTCAAGATATGTTGTCATAACTTTATTACAGATGCAAAAGTAGTTAGATGACTAGTTATGATATGATAATTTATGATGTTTTAATTACTATATTGATGTCTTCTCAACATGAACAGATTCCATGCAGAACAGCAATGAAAGAAGTTTTCCACTCAATGGCACTTATTTTCAAGTTAATGAGGTAACTCGTACATCTTTGGTCATCTTTGGTCTCTTGTCAATGACAGAATAATCATACTAGTGGCTACCTTGAAATTGTTAACTATGTTATGCTGTAATGACTAAGAAAGAGGAGAATTTTTTTATATCTGCAGGTATTTGCAGATCATATATCCAGTCGAACGCCCATTGATGTTCCTCGAAAATGGATATGGAATCTGCCCAGACGGACTGTTTTCTTTGGTACCTCAGTACCAACAATATTTAGAGGTTGGAGTGTATCTAACTTCATATATTAAACAAGTTAGCAGAAAAAAGTATGATTTATATAAGATATTGATCCGTAATTACTATCCATGTTAGGTTTAACAACGGAAAGCATACAACGCTGCTTTTGGAGAGGTATGTTATGGCTTATGACCATCTTTTCTCTTGTAGATTGATAATTAATAACAAATTAAAATGTTGGTCTGGTCATCTACACCACCATCACTTTGAAATTTACAATACCACTGACACGTATAAAGGCAAACATCTAACCAAGAAACTGTGAAGTTAGAAGGAAGAGAATTTGGATGATGGCTTTCTGTTTGACTTGAGCATACTCGATGTCTGCGAAAGTCGCACTGACAAATTAATGCATAAAAATTCATTTTTCTTTGCTATAACCAATATAAACATACTTGTTCCCTTCATTACAGACTGCTTTGAGATACTGAAAATGTTTGTAGTCTTCAGTGCAAACATAAAGATATCCTCATTTTACTAAGAGGTAAGGGCTTCCATATTGACATCAGTTGCTTTCTGGGTGGAGCTTGTGCTGTTCTAGGTTAAGCTTTAAAGGAAAAAATATACGTTGAGTTGGAATTTTCTGTCTTCTTGTAAGACCATAATGTGTTTTTCTGACTAGCCCATGCCTTTTTTTAATCGCGATTAAGATGTGGCACACAGACAAAGAAAAATGGAGAAAGGAAACTTGAACATACAACAAAGACAACAATCTCGATTGATACAATTGATTGGTTTTTATATCCTACAGTTGTCTTGAAAGTGGAGAGTAACAGGAGGGTGTGATGACTCAAGTGGATGTTAGGATTAATAGTTAGTATCACATAATAAAAAACAAAATTCCTTTACAAGTTTGGAACAATGCATAAAAACAGTACAGTAGAAAATGGGTGGACTGGCAAAAGGGAAGACCACGGTTTGAATCTTGGAAGCATACAAATGTCTCAAAAAGATTGTGTAAAAGATGAGACTGTATTGTGCCTATTATGCTTTTGTGTAGTTTTCATAGAGCCTTATAAATCGTGAGATACATTATGATTACCCAAGGATTTGTGTGTTCCTTCAGAAAGAATGCATCACAAACTAGGAAGATGGATGATGACCATTTCTTATCATGTTTTGTTTTGACATGGTAATCATTTAACATATGCAAGTCTCTGTTGCTAGAGGGTAGTATTCCACATCACAGGAATTGCATTAGGTTTCACAGTCACATTAAAAAAATAAAGGGGTAGCTCCCACAACTAAAATGCTAGATGATTCTGCTTGTTTCGTGTTTACTGAAGCTTCAGAGTGATCAGGTGACTTTGCTGTTTACCAAGCTGTTAAATCCTTGCCAATGATCCGGTAGCTATTTTAGGGCTTTGAGCTACGACGAAGCGTGACTGTTAACCACTTGAAAAAGCGTATAAGGTTTTAGCAACCAGAAAGAAAAGCACACCCAAATACTTATGGTTCAGCCCATGAGAAGATATTCACTATAAATAGAGTGAAAGAGACTATGCAGCCATCTGGATACAAATATATCTGGAGAGTTCTGTTTTCCCTCTCAACCGGAGTACCAGACACAAGTAGTTAAATTGAGGGGCACTCATCCCTTGATGAAGTTTAGTGGAGAACTCTCTCCATTCGAGAACCATCACGTTGATTACTGGCACTGATTCGATAACTATCACATTTTCTCTACGAACCGGTTCTTTATCTTTTCTTTCTTCCCTAACATGGGAGTCTTGTAAATAGTAGTAATCTTGAAACCACATCTTGTTTCTTGCTTTTTCAAGAAGCAAGATTTCTTCCAACAAACACACAGTAACGAGTAGTGAATCTTCTATCTATCGGTGATCATGCCCAATTTGCATCAGAGAAAACCCAGTGACACATCCATGACCACAATCCAAATATAAAAGTTATTTGCTTAGGGCACGCTTCAAATATCGAAGAACCCAAATAATTGCATCCCATCCCAATGAGTGGTCTATGGAGCAGCTAAGAACCGCTCACACCAGAGTAACAATCTATGCAATATCTGACCTGGTCATTATAAGGTAGTTCAGTTTACCCACAGTCTCTTATATCTCCGTGGGTTATCTAACAACTCCCATTATCTGATAGCAACTTGGAGTTTGGATCCATTAGAGAATTCACAGGTCTACATCCTAACATACCTGCTTCAAAAAGCATGTCTAATTTGTACTTTCGCTGAGAAAGAGTATACCTAAGAAATATCTAAATGTTTCTAGATTTTTTGTCTGAAATTTCTTTTGTAAATACAACTTTAGCTCACTAATTTCTCAAATATCATTATCCGTAATCACTATGTCATCCACATAAATACCCAACAAAATCCACTTTCACCGTTACTACTAAAAGAAGACAGAATGATCCTTCTGAGACCAAAGTCGTCCAAACTCCTGCACAAAAGAGGTAATTCTCCCTATCCATGCTCTGAGAGATTGTTTCAAGCCGTATAATGATTTTCTCAAACGACAAACTTTCTCGGACCCCCTAAGGTGGTTGCTCAATGTAAACCTCTTCCTCAAGAACTCATGGAGGAAAACATTCTTGATGTCAAGCTGATGTAGGTACTCGTGATGAGTTGCAACAAGAGAAATAAGAAGACACAGATTATTTTGGTGACAAGGGAAAATGTATCCTGATAATCAAGTTCGTAATCTGAAAATACTTTTTAGCCATCAATCGAGCCTTCAAGAGAGCAAGAGAGTTATCTGGATTGAGTTTCACTATATAAACTCAGCGACAATCAACTGCTTTCTTCTCATTTATAAGAGGCACCAAATCCCAAGTTCCATTCTAGCCTAAAGTTGTCATCTCTTCTGTCATAGCCTCTCGCCAACTTGGATGGGATTGAGCCCTTGATAAAGACTTTGAAATAGGGTGAGAATCAACGGAGGAGACAAAAGGATTAAAAGATGGGAGGAAAATGAGCATAAGAAAGATAGTTATACGAAGAACGTCAAGTACAACTTTGTTTGCCCTTGTGAAGAGCAATCGGTTAATCAAGATCATATTATACTTCATCAATTGGAAGAGACGGAGTTGTATAAGAAGTTAACACTCTCATGAGGAAAAAAATATGTTCACTTGTTGAATAACAGGTGATAAAGTTGCATCAGAGATTAGGAAAAAGAGAAGATTTAGGCCCCATACTCTAGTTTATATATAATAACCAAATAACCAATACATAACACATATAGTCTCACAGGTAATGTGGGGCTAAATTGTAATCACCTAGAAGGGTGAATAGGTGATGTGCTAATCAAATACAGAATTAAAAATTTAACTAATAATTCTACACTAAATAAAGCAAGTAAACAATATTAAACAATTAGGCATTCCCAAGCATGTATATCAATTGAACACTAGTAATGTCAAGCACAAAGATATGAACAATATCAGCATGGAAAATACATGAACACAAGTGAGTAAAGAGAAAGAGAGAGAAGCAATCACAAACACTAGAGAATTGTTTCGAGATTCGAGCCACTTGCTCTACGTCCTTGCCTTCACCGCAATAAAAGATTTCTACTAAAATCGATCCCGCAAGATCACTCGGTGCCGCAAACACCTACAAGTACTCTCGACTCGCAAGTCTCTCACTTGTTCTCACAAGAACAACACATGCGAACCCGCAAGCTCGCCGAGACCACAACCTCCACCTTCTTCAAATACAAAGGTAGAACACTTGGTGATCACTTTTGATCACAAATAAAATGCTCTCACAAACAAGGATCCTATAGGATAGATTTAGCAATGAAAGGGTCAAGCTTGTATGAGAAAACTAGATAGATTAGAGAGTGAAAAACGCAAGAAAATCATTTTGAAAACTCAAGAGAAGCACTTTTGAAAACTCTATTTTGATATGTAAATGAAGCTTAAAAAATTTGTTGAGAAAATTTTGTTGATGGAAAAATCGGCTCTTGAAAAACTTTTGAAAAATCACCCAAAAATACCATATATATCAGCCAAGGAAAACTAGTCGTTGGGGTCAGAAAGTGTCAGAAATGGCCTGTCAGTTGACTGCCCGATCAACCGACCAACGATCATATTTCTGACCATTAGAGCCGGGTGGTCGACTGACCAGAGACCCAGATTGTGCAATAGGTCAAGTTTGAGCACAGTTTTGAGGTCTAAAACCTTCGAATTCAGAAATAAGCATATAGAAAGAATTTGTAGATATTTAAGTCTTCTTTGTAATGCAACTTAAATCAAATCAATCATCTATCAAAGTAAAAAGATTTGAGCAAAATACAAGGTGTCAAACCAGAAAACTGTAAACTGTTTTCAGAATATGAACTGATTTCAAACTAATATTTGATATCTTTAACCTTTGAATCAGAAATCGATCATTGAAAAAGAAATGTAGCCCTAAAAGTTATCTTTAAAATGCAATTTAAATCACATTGATTGAATATATCAGAATAAAAAGTTATAGCCATAACATTGGAGGGTGTCAAGCAAATCAGCATAACTGTCATAACGGTTGGCCGACCGGTCGACTGAAAAAACCCGAGAACTCTGCAGACTTAGTCGTCGGCTGATCTCTACTGCGGTCGACCGGTCGGTAGACCCAGCTCTCACGCTCTTGGGTTGTGCACGTTTATGCACGTCGGTCGACCGTGCGATCAACCGGTACTGCTATCGGTCGACCGTGCGGTCGACCGACAATAGCCCAAAAATTATATTGTGAATTATTGTAAACATCATTTTATATCCAATTTATATACCAATAAATCTTCATAAATTTCACAAAAATAAGTTCATGTAAATACAATGAGGTACAAATATATGTAATAAAATCAACACATATTACAAACATGTGAACTTGTTTTTGAGATATAGAAATTCAATCTTGAAACTAAAATCGTATTTTCTAAGAACTTTAACTTTTAAATGAAAACTAGTTTTTCAAAACTCCATGGATACAAAACAAGTTGTTCAAGCATATTTGAAGCTCAATAGTGTATGGATACAACAACTAAGCCATTTGTCCCAAGTAATTGGGGGTAGGCTACATGAACCAAAAGAGAATTACGCCGGATCGGGCACATGGACCAGCTTTCTCCACTCATTCCTATCGAGCAATATGCCTTCACTAAGACCTTTAGCCTCTATATCTTGTTGTATTACCTCAATCCATGTTTTCTTTGGTCTCCCCTGCGTTCTTTTAACTTGCCCTAAATTGATATGCTCTACTCGCCGGACTGGCGCATCTGTAGGTCTACATCGTACATGACTAAACCATCGTAGGCAATTTTCTCTCATCTTCTCTTCTATAGAGGCACACCTATCTTAATACGAATATCCTCATTTCTCACTATATCTCTTCGCGTGTTACCACACATCTAACGAAGCATGCGCATCTCTGCTACATTCTTCTTTTGGGCATGATGTCTCTTTATAGCCCAACATTCTGTGCCATATAGCAAAACTGGCCTAATAGCAGTCCGATAAAACTTTCCCTTCAACCATAACGGAATGTTACGATCACATAAAACTCATGTTGCGCTCCTCCATTTCAACCAGCCAGCTTGGATCCTATGGTTAACATCACTATCAATCTCCCATCCTTTTGGATAATAGAACCCAAGTACTTAAAATGACTGCTCATTGGTATTTCTTGTACATCTAGTCTCACAATACTATAATCTCGGATTCCTTGTTTACTGAATTTACACTCCATATACTCTGTTTTAGCCCTATTTAATCTAAAATCTCGAGATTCTAGAGTTTGCCTCCATAACTTCAATTTGGCATTTACTTTAGCTCTCGTCTCATCTACTAGGACAATATCGTCAGCAAATAGCATACACCACGGTATCTCATCCTGAATAGCTATAGTAAGCTCATCCATCACTATAGTAAATAAGAATGGACTCAATACAGATCCTCGATGCAATCCAATTGTGATAGAAAAATCACTTGTTATGCCTTCACAAGTTCTGACATTTGCCACTACTTCATCGTACATATCCTTGATTATGTCAATAAATTTGATCGGGACTTCCTTTTTCATCAATGTCCACCATAATACCTGTCGTGGCACTTTTTATAAGCTTTTTCTAAATCAATAAAGACCATATGTAAATTTCTATTCCTCTCTCGAAATCGCTCTATAAGTTGATGAAGTAAATGAATAGCTTCTGTCGTCGATCGCTCCGACATGAACTCAAACTGGTTCTCTGATATTGTAACATTGTGCCTTGACCTGTGTTCAATTACCCTTTCCCAAAGCTTCATGGTGTGACACATGAGTTTTATTCTACGATAGTTTGAACAACTCTGGATATCACCCTTGTTCTTATAGAGGTACTAATATACTCTTCCTCCACTCATTTGGCATCTTTTTAGTTAGCCAGATCTTGTTAAAGAGGTTTGTCAGTCATTTCACGCCCACTCTGCTAAGCATCTCCATACCTGAATAGGAATTTCATTCGGGCCAACAGCTTTCCTTGATTTCATCCTCTTCAAGGCCTCTTTAACTTTAGATTCGCTAATTCTGCGCATATAATTATGGTTCATATCCTGACACCGAATGGTAAGGTCATCCAAGTCTTGAGTAGAATTATCATTGAACAATTTGTCAAAATACTCTCTCCATCTTTTTTTGATTTCATCTCGAACTAATGCTCAATAGTGTATAGATACACAAACAAAATGATATGAATTTATTTTTGATGAAATACGTTTTATAAACCAAAACACAAAATATAAATCTGTTAAACCGAAACCACTTTTGTGTGTGTGTAAGCTTGAGCAATCAAAACTAATCTATTCTTTATAAAAATTCTAAACTTACAAACTCTTTACTCAAGTTTTCTTCTCGAATAAATCTTCTTTGCAATGTTGACTTGATCCAAACTCGATCCATGTAGAGTTAGACTCCTCCTTGAGTACTTGATGCAATCTTTAAGCTTGAACTCTTAAATCACCACGTGCTAGCTTAAAAACTTGACTTTAATCTTTTGTTGAGGTTAAACACCAACTAAAATCTTGATTGAATATCTGAAACTTAAATACCACAAGATATTAGTACTATAACTACTTGAGTTAATCATCATCAAAACTAGAGTGATGGGCCTTTTGGGGCTAACAATCTCCCCCTTTTTGATGATGAAAAAACTCACGGAGTTATATATGCATGAATTAAAGATAAGCTTTGTAAACGCTCCCCTTTAACTCATGCATAATATAAAACATGTAGATATTCAATAAAGCTCATAACTAAGCATCAAATATGGACATATATGCATAAATACAAACATAACATGCATATATGAACTCTAAATTTCTCTCTTTCTTTTTGTCAGTTCATTAACAAAGGGATAAAGAAAATATAATAAATGTATATGCAATATAAATTTATGAAGAGGAGAGACGTTAACTCCCCCTGCATATATGCATTACATGAAAAAAAGATGACTAAATCCTAACCCACATAAGCATAATATATAATATATAGACGGAGATGTTAAGCTCTCCTTACACACGTGTATGATATAGAGAAGAGAGGTCAAACTCTTCTTTATATAATACACTCATCATTAATTTACATATAGAGAAGACGTTAAGTTAACTCCCCTTGCATATAAGCAATACATATCAAAAAAAATTTTGAAATAATTAAAATTTTGATATTCTAAATCAATTGAAAAGATAAATAATTTAAAGCTGGCTTATTGTAAAATTAAAACCGATTTTGAAATACCACTTGAAATTAAACAGAAACATAGATACCATTTTATGTCAAAGATTTTTCTCTCTTTTTTTGAAATAATCACAAAACTAATGTATAAGCTTGTTAAAGACAAAACAAATGAATTTGAAGTAAAATCAAGCTTTGTATGAAACCAATTGTGCTATAAAAATATATATGGATATTGTTGAATATTGCACAATCAATCATATATATGCATGAATGTCAAGAGAAATTTTACTTGAAATTTAATGCATATATATATATATATATATATATATATATATATATATATATATATATATATATATATATATATAAACATGAATGAGTATACCAAAAATGAAATATTATGAGAATCATTTGTATAACTCATTGAAATCACCAACTTACATGCAATGTCAAAATAAGTCATTTAAGCTTATACAAGGCATGATCACCCAACCATCCGCCCACTAAGGGTAGAATTTTTCAAAAATAATGATTTGAAAGTAGTTTAGTATAGATTGAAAACACTACCAACTGAAGAATAAAAGAACTAATTTAAAATAGTTAAGAAAACTAGTTTAGAATTCTTCAAACATACACCAAATCATATATCTTATGAAACATGTATATTACGTAAGAATTATCACTTAAAATCTATTTAGCATAAACATGTGCTCATGAATGTGAAATCATTAGTAAATAAAAAGGTGAGTGCACAAGAGTCATGTAAAAAACATATTCATGAAGATAAAAGAATAAAACTCAAAATTATTCATCAAAACTCATATGAAATTCTTTTTCATAAGCATGATATATCATGTAACATGCAAGAATCATCAAAATTAGGACATGCAAGTACAATCAAACATAAATTGAGTACACAAATGAAATAGTACATGTATAGCATGAAAAATAAGTGTATCTCAAGAATTGTACATGTATAACACAAGTTTTAACAAGATTTGCATATTAATATATATTCAAAATATGTAAATCATGATATGCTTAAAAACATAAGATGGAGGATAGAGATAGTTATCAAAACCGATTGAACTATTCTCTATTTCTCAAAAACAAGGTGGTCCTCCTAAAACTCCTTGATAGTGATGCATCCGAAGATTTGTCCGTCAAGCCCACTATGCATTCACCACTAAGGCACCAATTTTCTCACGTCTTGTGAGAGCCCACACCTGCATAAAAAATTAGTGTGAATTTTGATATCCAAATCTTTTTGGGTCCTTGAGGGTTAGTATCATTACGAACCCAATCATTTTTATTAGCAAAATTTGAGTCATTTAATCTATCATAACAAAATATTGCAAGATGGCTTTTGCGGCCGCAATGTGTACAAGTGTACACCCTAGCATGCATATGAATTTGAGCATAGTGTGCATGTGGCGTATGCCGTGGAGGGTGTGCATGACCATGCGGAGCTTGTTTCTTTTGAAACAAGGTTTCCAATCTAGTATAATTAAAAGCATAATTGCTCAAATTTGAGCTCAAATAATCAATCTTATTTTTCAAAACATGAATCTTATTTTTGTCAAAAGAGGATACAACATTATTAGCATGAGAAACATGACAAGTCTGGTAATCAAAATCCTTTTTAAGACTATTAAAAGAAATAGATAAATCATCCTTTTCTTTCAAAGCAATTTTCTTTTCTTTAGAAATTGAATCAACTTGATTTTTCAAACATTTGTTTTCTTCAAAAATAACATTCAATTTAGAAGATAAGGAAATATTTTCCTTTTTCAAAAATTCATTTTCTTTGAAAACAATACTCAATTTTTAAGAATCATTTTCATTAGAAACTTGATTTTTCAAAAAATCATTTTTATTCAACAAATACATATTTTCTTTCTTCAAACTTTTGTTTTTAACTTTTAAAACATCATATCTTTCAAGTTTTTGACAAAGCAATGCAAGCTCATCATATGACATCATCATCATCTTCGTCAAGGTCGGATTCCAAATTTAACTTAAGGGGTCTCATCCTGTTAGACCATGTAGCACATGTCAGAAGTGTCACTTTCTTGACTCGAGTCTCTCTGTCATTTTACATTTGTTCACTAAGAGGTCAAAGTGTTCCATACTACAAAAACCGAATCAATTTTAGAAACCCTAGATAGATAATCATCATTTAGGGTTAGTTTTAAAGCATTAATGACTTTTGCATTAGCCTCAAGATATTTGCCATTTTTAAAATATTATTCTTTAATAGTTGCAAGATAAACATGTATTCCAAGGGCTTTAAGATACATAGACATCTTAACTTTCCAATTTTGAAAGTCAAGAATATTAAACATGAGAGGTGCAAGAAAATTCATGTGTGTGTAATATGTATAATCAAATAACGTGATTAGCATACTAAGGATCTTTAACTCTAGGTTATTAGACCCAAATCAGGAGCACCAAGTTCTGATACCACTTATAATCACCTAGATGGGGTGAATAAGTGATGTGCTAATCAAATACAATAATACAATTAAGCCATTTATCCCAAGTATTTGGGGGTAGGCTACATGAACCAAACGAGAATTACGCTGGATGATGTGCTAATCAAATGCGGAATTAAAAATTTAAACTGATAATTCTGCACTAATTAAAGCAAGTAAATAATATTAAACAATTAGGTAATCCCAAGCATGTATATCAATTGAATACAAGTAATAACAATCATAAAGTTATGAACAATATGAGCATGCAAGATACATAAACACGAGTAAAGAGAAGATAAGCAATCGCAAACACCGAAGAATTGTTTCGAGTTTCGAGCCATTTGCTCTACGTCCCTGCCTTCAGCGCAATGAAGGATTTTTACTAAAATCGATCATACAAGATTACTCGGTGCCACAACACCTACAACTGTTTTAGACCCGCAAGTCTCTCACTTGTTACCGCAAGAGCAAGACACGCGAACTCGCAAGCTCGCCGAGGCCACAACCTCTAACTTCTTCAAATACATAGGTAGAACACTTGGTGATTACTTCTTGATCACAAACTAAAACACTCTCACAAACAAGGATCCTATAGGATAGATTTAGCAATGAAAGGGTCAAGCTTATGTGAGAAAAATAGATAGATTTGAGAGTAAAAAGCTCAATAAAATTCTTTTGAAAAATCTAAAGAAGCACTCTTGAAAACTCTCTTTTGATATGTAAATGTGGCTCTAAAAACTTGTTGAGAAAACTTTATTGAAGATGGGAAAACAGGCTCTTGAAAAACTTGTGGAAAAATCACCCCAAAACCCATATATATTGGCCAAGAAAAACTGGCCACTGGGGGTCAGAAAGTGCCAAAAATGGGCTGTCGGTAGACTGCCCGGTCGACCGACCACGGCCATATTTCTGACCGCTGGAGCCTGGGCGGTCGACTGACCAGAGACCCAGATTGTGCAATAGGTCAAGTTTGAGCACAGTTTTGAGGTCTAAAACCTTCGAATTTGAAAATAAGCATATAGGAAGAATTTGAAAATAAGCATATAGTTTGAGCACAGTTTTGAGGTCTTCTTTTTAATGCAACTTAAATCAAATCTTATATCAGAGTAAAAAGATATGAGCAAAATACTAATGGTGTCAAACCAGAAAACTGTAAACTATTTTCAAAACATGAACTGACTTCAAACCAATATTTGATATCTTTAACTTTTGAATCAGAAAACGATCATTGAATAAGAAATGTAGCTCTCAAAGTTATCTTTGAAATGTAATTTAAATCACATTAAATAAAAAGTTATATACAAAACACTGGAAGGGTGTCGAGCAGATCAGCTTAACGGTCGGCCGCCCGGTCGACCGAGAAAACCCGAGAGCTCTGCAGACTTAGTGGGTCAACTGGTCGGTCGGTCGATCTCTACTGGGGTTGACCGGTCGGTCGACCGAGCTCTCGCCTTTGGTTGTGCACGTCGGTCAACCGCACTGCTATCAGTCGACCGTGCGGACGATCGACAATAGCCCAAAGATTATATTGTGAATTATTTTAAACATCTTTTTAATTCAATTTATATACCAATAAATCTTCATAATTTCACAAAAATAAGTTCATGTAAATACAATGAGGTACAAATATGTGTAATAAAAAATTAACACATATTACAAACATGTGAACTTATTTGAGATATAAAAATTCAATCTTGAAACTAAAACCGTATTTTGTAAAAACTCAACGTTTAAATGAAAACTGGTTTTTCCAAAACTCCACGAATACAAAAAATTAGTTCAAACATACTTGAAGCTCAATGGTGTATGGATTCACAAACAAAATGATATGAATTTGTTTTGATGAAATATGTATTATGTTACAAAACGTTAACCGGTTAAGCCGAAATCAAAGTTCTGTGTATGTAAGCTTGAGCAATCAAAACTAATTTATTCTTTACATAAATTTTAAACTTACAAACTCTTGACTTAAGACTTCTTCTTGAATAAATCTTCTTCGCAATGTTGACTTGATCCAAACACGATCCTTCTAGAGTTAGAATCCTCCTTGAGTGCTTGATGCAATTTTTAAACTTGAGCTCTTGAATCAACACGTGTTAGCTTCAAAACTTGATTTTAATTTTTTGTTGAAGCTAAACACCAACTAAGATCTTGATTGAATATCTGAAACTTAAATACCACAAGATCATTAGTACTATAACTATATGAGTTAATTATTATCAAAACTAGAGTGATGGGCTTTTAGGCCAACATAAATCAATACATAGTCTCTCTCAACACTTCTCCTCAAGCTAGAGCATATATACAATACATGCCCAACTTGTCACAAATAAAATCTACATGTATTCTACCAAGTGGTTTGGTAAGAAGATCTGCTAACTAGTGTTATGATGATACATGCTTCGCCATGACGATCTTTTCTTGAGCTTCTTAGAAGTATATGACAATCAATCTCAATGTGTTTAGTTCTTTCATGGAACACGATATTTTCAGCAATGTGTACTGCTGCCTTCTCTCCATATTGTCCATGGGTCACTGAGAAAAAATCAATTCTTATTAATAAATCTCTGATCCAGATTAGCTCTAATGTCACATTTGCCATTGCTTTGTACTTTGGCTCTGCACTGGACCGTGAGACTGCACTCCGCTTCTTATTTTTTCATAACACAAGGTTTCTTCAAAGAAAGACACTATTCTATTGTCGACCTCGACCTCCTATCAAAAGGGCACCCTGCCCAATCTACATCTTAGAAGCCTGCTACTATGGTGTGTCTATGACCTAAATAAAAAAGTCCTCTCTCTCAAGCTTTCTTCAGGTACCTCAAAATTCTCATTGCTGCTTCCAAATGGGTAGTCCTCGATGCTGGCAAAAACTGACTCGCTACACTGATTGTGAATGTGATGTCCGATTTGATCACCGTTAGTTCAATTTTTTCACCAATCTCCTATACCTCCAAACATCCTCAAGAAGCTCCCTATTGATTTGGTAGCAGCTTCGTGTTCATGTCCATTGGAGAATCAATATTCCTACATCTTAGCATCCCAGCCTCCAAAGTAAGTCTACTATATAGTTCCTCTGTGACAGAAAAATTCCTTTCTTAGACTGGCCATCTTAAATGCGTAAGAAGTACTTCAGGGATCCAAGATTCTGTCTAAAAGTGCTTCTGCAAGTACTTATTTAGACTGTCAATCCCTTGTGTCATCTCTCGTGATCACAATATCATTCACATACACAACTAGCATGATTCTCTTCAGATTTTGTATCTGCTAAAATATAGAATGCTCTTTTTCTGCATGACAGACAACTCCTGAGTCACTGATGCAAAGCAACAATCAATTGATAATAAGTTGAAAGAGAAACGAGGTAAATAGAAAACATACAATAGAAGAAGAGTAAGGGTGGTAGCGGCAGTGCCAATATCCTGAATGGGAGTGCTGGAGCTATCTGCTAATATTACAGAGTTAGAGGCAGGAGTAAAAGAGGATATAATACCTCGGTTCCCTGTTATATGATCGTCGCCCCTGAATCTATAATCCATGTGACAAATGATTTAAGAAAAAATATAGGAGTACTTGTTTGTGTTAGAGTGGTAGGGAAATAGGGATGCTCGCTTAGACTTCTGCGGTATCTGGGATGAGTTCGAGTACGACGACCACTACTACCAGTGCCAAGTCCTCTAGAACCAATTTCGCAGCCGGCATTCGCGAGCAAAATGACTAGGCTCACCACACTGATAACACTTCAAGTCAGAAATACCGCCATCATGATCACGATCACGATCATGACACTACGGTGACCACCACCTTTAGAGTCATGAGAAAGCTCAACCCTTCAGTTTATGTTTACCATCAAAGTCACGAATCACATTTTGAGTATCTCTACGGTCATCAAAGTCGATAAAGGCATAGCCTGATAGCTTTCTCGCAACCCAAATGTTTATAACTAATATGTTCAATACTCATCCTCAAACTCCTGCTCAAAATTGCCAACATAAACACAAGACATGGCCAGCAACCTCTGTTACACAGACATGGTCACTCCGATACGAACATGACACGCGGATACGTGGCAAATTCTTAAAAATACATATGACACATGTGTTTTCGAACATAACACGACTCCATGATAGGAGTGTCCGCGTTACATATCCAGCAACAAACCTGATAGGAGATATTGTTCCCTTCATATTCGAGCTCGAACCCCTATTGAGCCCTGTTTTAAATATCAGCCGAGTCGGTTGAGATATCGTCCGATATCTCTTTTTTTACCTGCTACCGATACGTATGGGGAAATAGTTTGCCATATCATTTGCAGCAAGAAACTACCGATATTTGAAATATCGGCCGATAAATCGCACGATATATCACGCGATATGAAATAACTTATTGTACGATTGCGTGCAATTATACATTATTTTTTACTGTCTTTGCATGCACATCATTTTTATTTGGTAGATGATATCTATGACACTAAACCAGCTTTTAATTATCAATATTTCGTTATATATAGTGTCTGATATGAACACCTGATGTGCGCGCGTATCCCCATATCTGATATGAAAACTCCCATCCGATACGATCCCGATATTTGATATTTAGAACCTTGCTATTGAGGATCATGTTGACCTCAATGTCCTTGTGAAGATGCGTAGCTCTGGCTTTCACGGTTCCAATGCCTCGAGAATTGCGCGAATCGGGCTCTAAACGGCTGAGATATACCCGAAAATTAAATTTGAACTGTAACGGGTCTGTTTTGCGCTTAACGGGTCCACATTGTAGATTCAATTGGCTTGGGTTGGCACAGATCAGTGCCGGTGGGTCGGCTCAAGTGAATCTGGGTCTGGTTGACTGTTGGCAGGTCAGGTTTAGTATGAACCCGAATCAACTTATCCACTTGATAGATGCTACAGTGGCGGCAAGTTATTGTTGAGGGCACATTAGCTGCAGCGGTGACTGCAGATCATCAGCGAGAGCTTCGACGAAGATGGGAACGACGAGGAGGTCTGGGGCACGGTGGTGGTAGGTCATCGACGAGGAAATCTGCAGATGTCGAGGTCGTCACAGCGAGGAACTCCGACAATGAAGAGGTCAAGAGATGAGGAGATGGCGGCGAGGACGCTGTTGGCAAGGAAGACTAGGAAGGAGAAGAAGACGAGGAAGTTGGATTGGTGTCGTCATGGTGGTGTGGCAATGCAGAGAAGAGGGTGTCGAGATGGGTTCGAGGAGATGAAGATGAGGAAGGAGATGAAGATGATGAGGCGGGGCTTGCGCGACTGTCGCGGCGGGGAGGAGGTGAGTTCAAAGTGGCAGGAAGGTGGTGGCGGACTGAAGAATTAGGGTTAGGGTTTTGGTGTCGGGTTGGGGAAGATGAACATTTTTTTTTGAAGGGATTAGGGTATGGGATTGTGGAGGATTTTTAAGTGAGATAGAGGTCACTCGCTCTCCGCAAGATCTCTCGTCTCTACAAAAATATCTCTCACTATTGACCAAGTTTGGTATGTTAAGCTCTTGGCCGTTTGATATACCAATGGATCTTGCTATTAGGTTTGATCAGAACTTGGGGGATGCTCTTCAGGATCCTGGTAGATATCGCAGATTATTGAAAACTTTGTTTACTTGACGATTACTAGACCAGATATTACATTTGTTGTTGGAATATTGAGCCGGTATATGCAGACTCCTCGTCAACTTCACTAGGATGCTGCCTGTCGTGTGTTGAGATATCTCAAGGTGGTGCCCGGTAGAGGTTTGTTCTGTGGTTGAATCTTCATAGTTGTGGTCAGAGGGTTTGTCCGGGGCTGTCTCTGAGCCTCAGTCTGTGTTGCATGTGACGCAGAATCAGGTTATATGACAAGGCTGAATACCATATTGGTGGAAAACCATAGTGTTTTGCCTAACCAACAGTGGAGAAAAGATTGGTTGCCATGCTTGGCATATCCGGTTGTGACTAGAGACCAGGAAATATGTTTGGCTGGAGATTCAAAATGTGTAGCTGAATTCACATTACCTTCCACGAGTGCTATCAATGGTTGTACACTAAGATTGCCACTGTGATGTCTGTGTGACATGGTTGTTGGTTTGTGGCTGAGCTACGCCACCAGTTCTAGTAAACACGTCACTTGGGCACTGCTGTCTTTTCTGAAACAGGGCAGGTGTTCCTTGGGTCATCTTAGCTCTGAAGACATGTTACATTCTGCTTCATCTTCATTACTCTAGGATGATTGTATTTATTAACTCGTTTGATGTGTTGTAACATGTTGAATTTCTGCCATGTTGGTGTGTAGGCATCTTTGTTCTTTTTTCCCCCTTCCATATTTTAAGGGCTTAACTCCATTAATGATAACAAAAAAAAGGACAATAAAAAGATATAATAAGCATATAGCATGGAGACAAGTTACAGAGGTTTCTGGCCTCAGATTGAGACCATAGTGACATCAGACTGATTTCCATGCAAAGAATCTCTCTCTTCTGGATCCGATACATAGGGAGAAGGGAGAATAACAAGTTATACGCCATATCTGCAAAATCAAACTTTCAGGAAGAAAGAGTGATAAACAGTGAGTGAGTATATAAAAACATCAATTAGAAATCTCATCTGATTAAAATCTCTAATTGACGATTTGATGTGTTAGACAGAGAATCGGGGAATCTGACCATACAGAGTGATAGACGAAACTACGTATGATTTCAATTTTATGTATTTCACCATATTTTTGTCAGAATTGTGTTTCATCTCATGAAATGCTTTATTTCTCATTCTAGCTTTTAATGATAAAGCATGTTTATGGTTTTGTAGGATTTGTATGCGTGAGAGGATTCGACCGAATAACTAGGGCACCAAACCGCTGTATGCAAGGCTGCACTTCCCACCTAGCAAGGCAGTCCAGAATAATAAAACACCAGCAAAGGAAGAGAAGTAGCTCATCTTCCAATATCTTCCCGGGGTAGCAAAAATTATATCTACTGAACAGTAGCAGTCGCGCACGTTGCCATGTTGTAAATGTTGTAGGCAGAAGAATGTAATGTACTTCACTTGAACTTTCCTCCTAAAATGCACTAGTTCTCATCAGGAATCAATGTACAAAGATTGGTGCCCATGTTTGTATATCAAGGGAGAAATCCTACTGTTCTAATCTTGCATCATATTGTCTCATTCTGACAACAGGAACAAGATGTGAACTACAAGTGAACCCTATGGTCCTCACTGAGTACCCTTTTGATTGTGGAGGGAACTGTGTCGGAAACAAGCACGCAACACCCCCCCACAACCCCCCACCCCCCCCCCCCCCCCCCCCCCCCCCCCCCCCCCAAAAACAACCAACCCACCCCCGGGGTCATTTTTCCTTGCTCTTTCTCAAAGAAATGCCTTGTTCTTATTGATGAGTATGAGGTTCATAATTACAGTTCATGAGTTTAACTTCTATGCTATGTAGATGCTGTTTCAGTTTGTTAGGATTTTGCTTTGTTTTCAAGAGGAGATGATGGTTCAAGAAGATCGAATCAAGTTGGAGAAGATGACTTGAAGCAGAAAAGAAGCAGATCGACAAAGACTACTAGTCGATTAAGGTCTAAGTACTAGTCGACTAGGATAGATATAGAGAGGAAACAGTTTACAGTAGTAGATTATAAAAACTTATTAGTCGACTAATGGAAGAGATTAGTCGATTAGGCCTAAGTGTGTTAGTTGACTATACGTGGCATTTCTGTCCAAAATCAGTTTCTTTTTTAGGTGCAGGTTTCTTATTCTGGTGGGAATATGAATTGGATTAAATTCTCATTCAATGAAAATCTGTTTCTAAAAATTAAAATGTTTAGAATCATTCCAGATTAAGGAGATCAACTCATAATAGGATTGATCAAAATTCTTCAAACATTTAATGGCCAAGATCATCTCATGGTCTAAATAGGAATTGTATTGTAAAATCTTATAAATAAAAGGGTTGTAATTTAGGATTTAGGTGGAGCAGATGACCAGAAAAAAGTTGTGATGAACAATAATGTAAGGCCCTAAAAACCAAGAAGGCCCTAAAAAGTCAAGAAAGAGGGGGGTAAGGTGAAGGTGCATAGAGAGAAGGTATACTATTGTAATTTAGGAGTAGATTCAATGGGAAGGTGAATACTCGTGTGTCATCAAGAGGAAGGTTAGATCTCTTTATATCAAGTTTATTAATAAAACTCTTTCAAGTTCTCTCCCCTTGAACGGAGGTTAAGTTTGGGCTGAATTACGTTAAATTGTGTGTTCTTCTTATATCTTTTAATATTTATCTTGTGTGCTGGAGGTAACGATCTCATGGCGTGCTTGAGATTGTAGGTGGGGATCTCATATCTCCTAACAATTGGTATCATAGTAAGTATGCTATCTCGGGTTATGCACACAATAATTGGTATCGAGCATATCAATTTCGTTACAACAAATTGGTATCAGAGCTGATGGTATTCGTTCAAGACTCAAGTGCTCTAAATGAAGAAGATGTCAAGTCGACGGAGTTTGGCTGTCAAGATGAAGAAGACAACAAGAAAGTTCAGATTTGTTCTAAGGTAAAAGTCAATGACTTTTGGAGTATATTGATCAAGGTGGAGTCGTCAAGGCTTAATGATGCTCAGATGTGAACACGGTAAACGCGAAGGTGATCGGATCATTGCTAATGACGGACGGCAAGACGAGCTGACGAGCTCACGGAGGCATCACACAAGGCATCCCATGGAGGCTCGCTGTGCCAGCAAGTGAAAGAAAAAACAGCAGAGGGTGATGAAGACGATCAACGAACGAGATTGATCGGAAGGTAGATCGTGCAATCGTAGTCGAATTAAAACGATTAATGTGTCGAACCATATGTTTTTCAATGTTTTGGATGCAATTGTAAGTGCAGATTGAGGAGATTCCAATGTCTGATGCGGGTTCTGTATAGATTGGTTAAAGGAATCGATGGAGATCACAGTCAAAGTTACGACGGGTTAGTCGTGACACGGTGAGATTATTGCAGGCATTGGTGGATCTATCAGGTTTGAAGATCATTAATAGCAGGGCAATAGATATGACAAACATCAATGCAGCGGTGAATGGCAGCCCTGGTTGATGAAAGGAAGACTATGACAATGTGTGGCAGGAAGGCCCGATAAGACCATGGCAGTTATGTGAAGACGGTAAGTCGCAAGGTTAAAGCATCGATGGAAGGTGGACCATGACCAAGTAATCGATGGAAGACATGGCACGACAAGCCTTTGACAATGTTCGTGTAAAATTAGTTAGACCATGGTAGAATTAGAGGCAGATTGTCTCAAGACCAGCAGGGGTCCCATGGCCGGGAAGGCATCACAAAACGGAATTTACTGGTGACGACGGTGATTCAATGCAAGCTAAGGGAAAGAAACTGAAAGTACACCTAGAGGGGGGGGGGGTGAATAGGTGTACACTAATCTAATGAAATAAATGCGGAAATTAAAAACTAATTGCAACTACACTTAATGTAACCAATGAGTGTAGCCGAATTCCCGGTGAAGGGCTCTGGACTAACTCCTCTTGATTCCTCTGAATAAGAGTTGAGGTGCTATATGAAGCTCTTGTGGTTAAACACAAGTGAGGCACACACAAACAAGCCAAGCATATAATATATGAATGAGCAATATGAAATGATGCAAGGCACAATATAAAAGAGAGAGAGTTAGAGAGACAACGGATCAATCGCTAACACACAGATATGTTTCGAGGTTCGAGCACACAGCTCTACGTCCCCGCCTTCACACAGAAGGATTTCCAATCCACTTGTCCACACAGGTCTCCCACACAGGGAAGCTCCACTAAGGATTTGGGGCAAATACAATCGGGAGTACACAACTCCTCTCTCAATTACAAACACCACCTCTATACTTAGAGGCTAGGCACAAAGCCACACAAATCAACCTCACAAATGAGGGATAGGCACAAAGCCAATACAAACACAATTCACCTCTTCACTAAGAGGGATACCAACACAACCTCCACTATCAACCTCTCACTAGAGGGATACCCACAATCACCTCTCACTAGAGGGATATCACAAATAAAGGAGGGGTACTACACTTGGTGGTCTATCTCAACCAAACAAATTTTCCCACAAATACAAGATCCTATAGATAGGATAGAATGATATGGCTCAATTGTGGAAAACAAAGTGTTTTTAACAAAGAAAATCACTTGGGAAAATCTCCAAATAGATATAGAATTTTTAGACCAAAAACAAATTCCCTAAAGACTATTTTCTTTGAAATAAAAAACACTTTAAAAACAAATAGAGAATAGGAATTTTAACCCAAAAACTTTTTGCTGAAAATACTTAGGAAGTATGAAAATTTTCTCT
Source organism: Agave tequilana (assembly GCA_038442645.1). Lineage (NCBI taxonomy): Eukaryota > Viridiplantae > Streptophyta > Magnoliopsida > Asparagales > Asparagaceae > Agave > Agave tequilana. Next base: position 21,492 of record JAVJIF010033781.1, read on the forward strand.
CTTAAAAATCTTTTCCAAAACAGCCTACAAATGGGGTATATATAACCCAAAAACAGATTTGCCCGTTGGCTGCTGACTAGGCCAGAATTGGCCTTCCAGTCGACCGGCCAACGGTCAAATTTTGACCGTTGACCCTTCCGGTCGACCGCCCGGTCGACTGGGCCTTGAACCAGAGAGCAACGTCTCTCCGGCCGGTCGACCGCGCCGGTCGACCGGGGCAACCCGAGAGTGGGTTGCCTTCAGTCGGTCGACCGTTGGGTCGACCGGCCAACTGACACGGCCAAGTGCACATTCTTGTGCACGTCCGGTCGGCGGTCGATCGCCAGAGCCTGGCAGGGTTTAAATAGGGATTGAAAAACTTGGCTTTTATTATCCTATTAAATCTCATAAAATTCTCTAAAAATCCACAAAAATAGTTCTAGTATAATACTTTGATATACAAACATGTGTGAAAAAATTCAACACATATTTCAAACAATTTGAACCATTTTTATGTTATGAAAATTTTGTCGAAAACCAAAAACTGTATTTTCTAAAACTTGAATTTTTTAAATGGAAATCTGATTTTTCCAAAACTCATCCAAATACAAAAACATGATATTTAAACAACTTTTAAGCATGTGGTATATGGATATACTCCAATATACATAAAGATATATATCAATATTTTTGATATTATATCCGAAAATATGTTTTATTAAAAGCACAAAACTCCAAACACATAATAGGCATATCAAAATAAGTTTGTCTAAGATATGAAGCATATATGTATATAGAACAAATCTAATACACATTAAACCATGTAACTTGTTTTGATTCTATCTATTCATAAAAACCAAGATCGGTTAAACTAAAAACCGAAAACCAAAACATAAAACGTGTGTGTGTTGTGAACTTGAGCATATCACTCTATCTAGTCTTTACAAATGGATCTAAAAACATAATCTAAACTATGTACCGAGGTTTTCTTGTAGAGCGCCGTCTCCAAGTCGACTTGATCCAAACGTGACCCATCGAGCTTGACTCCAACGAGTGCTAGATATGAACATAGATGTTCGGGCTCTTGAATCACCATGCTAGCTCCAAAACTTGACTTTAAATCCTTTGTTGAAGTTAAACACCAAGATCTTGAACACAAATCTGAGACTAAATAAACACAAGATCATTAGTACTATAACTACATGAGTTGATCATCATCAAAACTAGAGTGATGGGCCTTTGGGCCAACAATCTTCCCCTTTTTGATGATGAAAAAATTCACGGAGTTATATATGCATGGATTAAAGTAAAGCTTCAAATAAGCTCCCCCTTAACTCATGCATAACAATAAATAAATAAATATGCAATGAAAGCTAATAAACATGTATGCAAATACACGGAGATAAACATGCCAATCAAGCATAAAACTCATCAAATTCTTTTTCTCCTATTTGCAAAACAAAGTAATATGCATAAACAAAAATTCTTTCTCCCCCTTTATGTATAAAGCAAGGAAAACATGCATATATACTAAAATACTTCTCCCCCTTTTTGTCAATCATCAACAAAGGGGTTAAAGTAAACATAAAACAATGTTCTCCCCCTCAAAGAGGTGAACTCAAATCAACCAATAAAAAGATATATGCGATATACATTCATGAAGAGGAAGACGCTAAGTTAACTTCCCTACATACATGCATTACATGAAGAAAGGATGACAAGCCCTAATTCACATAACACATAATATGCAATGCATAAGAGGAGATGTGAAGCTCTCCTACACACGTGTACCGCATAAAAAAGAGTTGTCAAGCTCCTCAATATAAGATACACTCAATATGAATCTATATGTAGAAGAGATGTTAAGCTCCCCTTGCATATAGGCAATATAAATCAAAACATTTTTAATATTTCTTATTAAAACAAAAATTTGAATTTTCTCAATAAAACAAATTTTAAGATATCTTAGTAATCAAAATTTAAGATATCAATTGTAAATAAACATTACAAATCTTGAATTTTAATTGTAATTGAAACATTTTATCAATTAAAATTTTGATACCAATGAAAGAAAGTATTTTATATTTTGATACCAATATAAATTTTCATGCATACCAATTGAAATAAATAGATCAATTAGATACCAATTAAAACATATTGTACATTTTGATATCAATAAAAAAATTACCAATTGTAAAAAAATACCAATTGAAGATAATGCATAAGCTTATATAAAAGATACCAATTGAGAAATCAATTGAAAATTAAGATTTTAATTAAGCTTAGCATAACCATACTTTGTGCTTTAAACATGGAAATATCTTAAAAATCAAGTATAAATATATGTATTTGATTGTGCTTGATTTTCAAAACATATATACGTATGGAAAAGACAATACCAATAGAAATTGATATTATGAAAATTATGAAGCATACATATATAGGAAACAAAATATGAGTATATACAAAAAAATATCAATTAAGATACCTATTGAAAATAATAATGTAAATCAAGTATATAACTCATAGCTACCACCTTTTATATGCACAAGATAAAAGATTTTCAATAGGGCTTACGAGGCATACTCGCCCATCCGTCCACCCTTAAAGGGGTAGGTAGGGGTTTTCAAAAATAATTTTGAAAATATTTTAGTATTGAAAATCACTACCAAATGAAGAACAATAACTAGCTAAAATAATTTTTGAAAAACTAGTTAAAGATCCTTCAAACATGAAATCAAATCATATTGTAATACCCCGTTCCCGGAATACGTACTTAGTTGCGTATTCAGTTTTTCGATCGTATTTTTTCGATTTACTTCCTGTAATTGACCGAATTTAATTTTAAATATTATTTTCCAATACTTTAGATTTTATATGATTTTCTGGAATTTTCCTGAATTTAATTAAATTTCTTCAAAACCGGTGTCGACCAATGCTTCTGATCGATTCTCGGATTTTTAATTTGCAAACAGTTAGGAATTTCTAGAAAGTCCTTTAGGCATTATCTCTTAGAATTACATTTCTTACCTAAATACTTTTTCTGAGGATTTTATGAATTTATGAAAATTCCATCGGAGTCGGTAGTTAACTGATTCCGGGATTTTTAGTTTTAAAATTATAAAGTATTTCTTAAAACGGATTTCACTATGATACTTAATATATTATTCTTGATTTTTGGTAAACTTTACGAGTCGTTCCGAGATACTTGAATTTCGGACGATTTCGGTATTTTCCGAAATGTTTTCCGCATCTTCGACTTAAACCCGGGAACTTGTCTTTTTAATATTTTTATTTTCTAAGTCCAAGAAAATATCTTCATTTATAAATTCTTTTCCTTTTTCCTTTCTCTTGTTTTCCTTTCCTTCCTTCACAAGCCACAAGATTTCCAATTTCCAAAATTCCAATCTTTTCCAATTTTCCAACAAACTCCACAAAACTCCACACACTTCTACCATTAATGCCCTTCTTTCTCTCTCTCTTCTTTGGCCGGCCATGATAGGCCAAGGGAGACAACTCACCTCCCCTATTTGCAATACCCCCTCTCATTTACCTTAATTGCAACTCCTTTACAAAATCTAAAACCTATATAAACATTCCCTTTACATTTCTTTTCCTTTTTCTTCATTTCACCAAAGATTTAGCCCTCACCAAATCCTCCTCCCTCTCAAACTCCACCACCAACTCCAAAAGCTCACCTAAGTCTTCATCTCCTCTTCAACTACCACTACTTTGGAATTGAGATCGTGGTTTTCTTCGTCGTTTATATCGCCAAGGATCAAGTTGGGGATATTGTCGACAACAACCTTTTCGGAACTCGTAAAGCTTCAATAAACCATTCCTTGTGAGTATTTTTACTCACCAAGACTTGTCTAATTCCTAGTTTACTTGTGTTCACCTATCTTATATATTGGTAGCTTCAAAATCATATTTTTAGATCATCAAACACCACCCTCAAAAACTCTGTTTTTGTACTCTGTTTTCCCACGATTAGTCGACTTGACCTAGGGACTAGTCGACTAACCCATCTGTTTTGAAACGTAACCTTTTCTGGAACACAGTTTTAGTTGACTTATCTTGATTATTAGTCGACTAACTTTTCCTGAAAATAAACCCCAACTCTCTGAAAATCACTGTTAGTCGACTTACCTTAACTATTAGTCGACTATAGATCATTGTTAGTCGACTACCCTTTCCACCATAGTCGACTAACTTTTCCTGAATCAGAAACTCGACTCTCTGTATCACAGATTTAGTTGACTTGCGTATCTGTTAGTCGACTTGTAGTCACTGTTAGTCGACTACACTTTTTACCCTAGTCGACTAACTTTTCCTGAAACAGAATTCCAACTCTCTGGAACCCAGTTTTAGTCGACTAATCCAGACTGTTAGTCGACTAGAGACCACTATTAGTCGACTAACCATTCCACCTAGTCGACTAATTCAGGCTGTCTGTTATAGTTGCCTTCCTTTCTGAATTTGGATCTTACCCTTGATACATGTGTGGTATATTATTCTTGTTTATGCTTCATGACTGGTACCTCATGACCTATTACTTGATGGATGCTACTTCTTGCTACTTCATGACTTGTTGTTATATAGTCTTACTTCATAACTTGTTAAATAAGGAATATCTCCATTTCATCATGCCATCACTTAACACCAAGCATGATACACTTGACTTTTGTATAAAATAGACCAACTTACATGTGGGTCGGGGGAAACATGCGGATATCGATATGTGTTCGTGTTTACAGTGGTATTAGGTATATTGTACAATCATATTTCCGGTCTGACCTGAGGGCCTCCAGGGGACCGAGGGGAGTGCTTGCTCCCTCCTTACTGGTACCATCATGATAAGGGCATACATAAGTCCCTCCTGTTAGCCTAGCGGCTGGCTTCCGTCACCAAGCAACGGAACAATCCTGGACCGTTATCCCGGGCATGTACGGGATCCACTGTAAACATAGTTCGTTGATAATCCCGCTGGTTTCCAATAACAACCTTGCTTTACTAGGATATGGATCTATGTGCGCTGGGACGCTGGGTCACATAGCTAGATATCACAGTAAGACAAGTAATAATAATAATAGACTTTAACTGTGGATCCATTGCATTCTGATTTTATCTCTTCATGCTTCCATTATTCGTTGATTGATATTCATATTACTGTTCTAACTTCCTTATCCTTGTTTTATAGCCATTTGGCTATAGCCTGCTCATTGTTGGGAGGTCCTGACTCCCTTGGATTTGTATGTTCAGGTTCTGAAGCTTGTATCGAAGTGGAGCCATCCACAGAGGATCAAGCTTATCTTAGTGAGCAGGCAGACTAGTTCCTGTTCTTCGTGCCAGTCTTCTCATTTTGACTCACGGGATCTTCATCCACTCGTGAGCTTTTTTTGTGTTTATATTGTAAATCTTACTTTTGGACTTGGTTGTGATAAAAGACACATGTAATGTGTGATAGTTTATCATACCCTGTATAACTTTGTATTTGTACTTTTTAAGTTGGCATATGTATGTATACCACGCTTAGTCGTGTACTCTGATTCTTGTTGTACTTATTGCTTAGCGTATATGCGTGGGGGCGTTTTCTGACCTACGTATATACGTCGCAGTGACGTCTCCGTATCCGTCAGGATCGGGGCGTTACAGGTTGGTATCAGAGCCTAGGCTCTCACACCTATAGTACATCAAGCAGCAAATTAATGAAATTTGCGATTGCCAACTACAATGTACAAAGTTATCTAGTCCTTCTTGATTCCTTCTTGATTCCTTCCCTTATAACCTAAAATCCTTCATTTTTCCAAATTCCAGTTATCTTTTACCAACTAAGTATGGAGAGAAGGTCGGGTCGTAACACCTTGGGCAAGCATCAAATGGACCCACGGGAGAGAATGTCGATATTCTGAGGGTCATTCAGACGATGATGGAGAACCAGCAGCAACAGACGGAACTCCTTCGGCAAGAGTTAGCAGCTCCAAAGGAACAGAGGCCGGGAAATATTTCAGACTTCAGACGGCTGCAACCAGCCATATTCACGGGTGAAGAGAAACCCCTGGATGCTGAGCAATGGCTGACAGATACCTCAGACTTGTTGAATGCAGCTCGAGTTCCAAAGGAGAATCAGGTGGAGGTTGCTAAGATTCAATTGAAGGATATAGCCAGAACATGGTGGCTAGCTGAGGAGGCAAGATTGGATAAGCCTGTCACCTGGGACACATTCTCCAGAGTTTCTATAGCAGATTCTTCCCTGCCACTGCTCAGAAGGACATGGAAGAGCAGTTTATCCGACTTCAGCAAGGGAATAGGTCCGTGGACGAGTATGCCGCGGAATTTCTCAGACTTAGCCGCTTTGCTCCATACATGGTAACTGATGAGGAGAAGCGGGCAAGTAGATTTCAGCAGGGCTTGCAGATGGACATCCAGGTCTTCTTAATGCCCCAGCAGCTGAAGACTTATTCAGAAGTTCTCACCATAGCTCGAGAAGTGGAGCGTGGGCTAGAGAAGAAGCAAGTGAACCAGATGAGGAACTGGCCATGAAGAGGCCATTTCCACCAATGGGAAGAGGAGGCCCACACAGAGCAGCAAAGGTTCAGGTAATGAGGCAACCATTCTGACCAGCTCCTTACCAGACGGCCCAACCATTATCCTTCTGTAGCTATTGTTAGAAACCAGGTCACATTCGGCAGAATTGCCGTAGGGCAAATGGATTATGCTTGGTATGTGGTTCCCGAGACCATTCCATAGAAGCCTGTCCACACAGAAGAATGGGGATAGCCGGCCAAGCTTTGCCAGCACTGCAAGGACCAAATGGACAGAGATCACTTCCAGGGCCACTTGGACAGAGGAACCAAGGACCGATGATTAGGAGAGCTCTTCCCCCTCCTTCACAGCAAGCTATTCGCCCAGTTCAGAGAGGAGCTAGGACTGCAGCAGGGCGTGGAAGGGGTCAAGCTTATAATCTGACGGAAGAAGAGGCTGAGACTTCTGAGGAAGTGATAACAGGTAACATCAGAGTACATTCAAAGCCTGTTTTAGCCCTCTTCGATTCCGGTGCTTCCCATTGTTATATCTCAGATCATTTTGTGGCATTGCATTCTATACCTGTTAGATCTTTAGACCACAAATGGGAGATTAGTACAGGGAATGGAGTAGTCATATCTACTAGAGTTTGCACTGATTGTCCAGTAGAACTTTGTAACAAGACCTTGGCCATAGATATGCTCGTACTAGACACCAAAGGGTACGACGTAATCTTAGGCATGACCTGGCTCAGTCAGTACTATGCAGTGATTGACTGTAGGGAGAAGAAGATTAATTTCAGAATCCCTCTTCAGCCTGAATTCCAATTTAGTGGGGAGGTGAAGTCTACCAAGAGAAAGACTCGGATGACTAGTTCAGAGTTGCAGAAGGGAATACCGGTGTGGGATGAATTCCCAGAGGTGTTTGCTGAAATCTCAGGACTGCCACCTGAAAGGATGATTGAGTTTTCTATTGATACTGTGCCTGGAGCAGCTCCTATATCCAAGGCTCCGTACAGGATGGCACCGACGGAGTTAGAGATTCTAAAGAAGCAGCTGCAGGAATACTCTGATAAGGGATTGATTCGGCCAAGCACTTCACCATGGGGAGCTCCAGTATTATTGGCAAACAAGAAGGATGGTGGTAAAGGCTTTGTATTGATTATAGAGAATTGAACAAAGTTACCATCAAGAACAAGTATCCCTTACCAAGGATTGATGATCTATTTGATCAGCTTCATGGAGCCCGAGTATTCTCTAAATTAGATTTACAATCGGGTTACCATCAGCTAAGGGTGAAGAAAGAGGATATTCCGAAGACGGCATTCAGGACCCGTTATGGCCACTATGAGTTTCTAGTTATGCCTTTCGGAGTCACCAATGCCCCTTCAGTTTTCATGGATTTGATGAACAGAGTGTTCTCGCCCTATTTGGATCAGTTTGTAGTGGTTTTTATAGATGACATCCTGATCTATTCAAAGAGCAACAGGGAGCATGCAGAACACTTGAGGATTGTATTGCAGACTCTCCAGCAGGAGCAGCTTCATGCTAAGAGGAGCAAATGTGACTTCTGGTTGGACAGTATAGCCTTCCTTGGACACATGGTTTCAGCAGAAGGAATTTCAGTTGATCCCAGCAAAGTCCAGGCAGTGAAGGATTGGCCTATTCCCAAGACGGTGACTGAGATTAAGAGTTTTATTGGACTAGCCGGATATTACAGACGCTTTGTCCAAGATTTCTCTAAGATTGCTGCCCCGTTGACCAAGCTCACCCGGAAAGGGGAAAGGTACATATGGACAGAAGAATGTACTGCAGCCTTTGAGCAATTGAAGCAGAGACTCATTTCAGCTCCAATCTTGAAGACTCCCTCAGGGAGAGGAGGGATGGTCATATTCAGTGATGCATCAGGAAAAGGCCTGGGGTGTGTACTAATGCAACATGATCATGTTATAGCTTATGCATCCAGGCAACTGAAGACTCATGAGCGGAATTACCCAACTCATGACTTGGAGCTAGCAGCTGTTATTTTTGCCTTAAAGATCTGGAGGCATTATCTTCTGGGAGACAAAGTGTTGATATACACGGATCACAAGAGCCTCAAATATATTTTCACACAGAAGGAATTGAACATGAGGCAGAGGCGGTGGTTGGAGCTTATGGCGGACTATGATATAGACTTGCAATATCATCTGGGCAAGGTCAATACAGTTCCAGATGCACTGAGCAGGAAGCCAGAGAATAGAGTGCTAGTCCAACTTACTCAGCAGAAGGAGTTGATTCAAGACATCATAAAATTGGACTTAATGGTAGTTCGAGGGGTTGATAAGGCAGGACAGTACATGACTTTGCAAATTCAGTCAGCCTTGATAGATGAGATCAAGGAAGCTCAAAAGGAAGACCCCAGATTACAGCAATTCCGAGCTCAAGTAGAGGCTGGATTGAGGACTGATATCAGTATTCATCCGGATGATGCCTTGTATTTTGGTAGCAGACTTTGTGTTCCCCAAGGAGAAGTTCGACAGAAGATTCTAGCAGAAGCACACAGTTCAGCCTATTCCATACACCCAGGGGGAAACAAAATGTATCAGGACATAAAGAAGCAGTTTTGGTGGAATGCTATGAAAAGGGAGATAGCTCAGTATGTAGCCAAGTGCTTAGTCTGTCAGCAGATAAAGATAGAGCATCAGAGATCAGCTGGACTTCTACAACCCTTACCAATACCCGAATGAAAGTGGGAGCACATCACCATGGATTTTGTTACGGCATTACCTCGTAGTCCTAAGGGTAATAATGCTGTATGGGTAATCATTGATCGCCTCACCAAATCAGCCCCTTCATACCGTTCAGGGTAGGCCAGACAACAGAGGTTTTGGCAGACAAGTACATGAAGGAGATAGTTCGTCTACATGGAGTTCCAGTTAGTATTGTATCAGACAGAGACACAAGATTCAGATCACATTTCTGGGAAAGTCTCCAAGAAAGTCTAGGAACTCGTCTGAAATTCAGTACTTCATATCACCCTCAGACTGACGGACAATCTGAAAGGACTATCCAGATTCTTGAAGACATGTTGCGGGCTTGCATGATTGAATTCCAGGGATCATGGGAAGATCATCTTCACTTGGCTGAATTTTCTTATAATAACAGTTATCAGGCAAGTATCAAGATGGCACCATTTGAAGCATTGTATGGAAGGAAGTGTAGGTCACCGATTTGTTGGGACGAAGTCGGTGAGAGGAGACTTTTGGGGCCAGAGATCCTGATTCAGACAACAGATAAAGTCAGAATCATTAGAGATCACCTCAAGGCAGCGCAGAGCCGACAGAAGAGTTGGGCTGACACACAGAGAAGGCCATTGGAATTCCAGACTGGAGATCATGTGTTTTTGAAGATATCACCTACAAAAGGAGTAATCCGGTTCGGTACTCGTGGAAAGCTTAGTCCGAGATATATCGGCCCATTCGAGATTTTGGACCGTGTGGGAGATGTGTCTTACCGATTGGCATTACCGCCATCGTTGGACGGAGTTCACAATGTATTCCACGTATCACAGTTGAGGAAGTATGTCAAGGATGATAGTCATATCCTGGATCACTCCGAACTGGAACTACAACCGGATTTGTCTTATCAAGAGCAACCGATGGCCATTTTGGACAGAAGTGTCAAGACATTGAAGAATAAGGCTATACCATTAGTGTTGGTATCTTGGAACAGGCATGCGCCAGGAGAGGCCACGTGGGAACGAGAGGACGTTATCCGTGAGCGTTATCCTCAACTCTTCACAACTTAATTGGTAAGATTCCTTCTTTCTATCCTTCTCTACTGTTATCCTTCTTCTCATCCTTCCTTACTGTTACCTTTCACTTTCTGAAATTTCGAGGACGAAATTTTTGTAAGGTGGATGGATTGTAATACCCCGTTCCCGGAATACGTACTTAGTTGCGTATTCAGTTTTTCGATCGTATTTTTTCGATTTACTTCCTGTAATTGACCGAATTTAATTTTAAATATTATTTTCCAATACTTTAGATTTTATATGATTTTCTAGAATTTTCCTGAATTTAATTAAATTTCTTCAAAACCGGTGTCGACCAATGCTTCTGATCGATTCTCGGATTTTTAATTTGCAAACAGTTAGGAATTTCTAGAAAGTCCTTTAGGCATTATCTCTTAGAATTACATTTCTTACCTAAATACTTTTTCTGAGGATTTTATGAATTTATGAAAATTCCATCGGAGTCGGTAGTTAACTGATTCCGGGATTTTTAGTTTTAAAATTATAAAGTATTTCTTAAAACGGATTTCACTATGATACTTAATATATTATTCTTGATTTTTGGTAAACTTTACGAGTCGTTCCGAGATACTTGAATTTCGGACGATTTCGATATTTTCGAAATGTTTTCCGCATCTTCGACTTAAACCCGGGAACTTGTCTTTTTAATATTTTTATTTTCTAAGTCCAAGAAAATATCTTCATTTATAAATTCTTTTCCTTTTTCCTTTCTCTTGTTTTCCTTTCCTTCCTTCACAAGCCACAAGATTTCCAATTTCCAAAAATTCCAATCTTTTTCAATTTTCCAACAAACTCCACAAAACTCCACACACTTCTACCATTAATGCCCTTCTTTCTCTCTCTCTTCTTTGGCCGGCCATGATAGGCCAAGGGAGACAACTCACCTCCCCTATTTGCAAATACCCCCTCTCATTTACCTTAATTGCAACTCCTTTACAAAATCTAAAACCTATATAAACATTCCCTTTACATTTCTTTTCCTTTTTCTTCATTTCACCAAAGATTTAGCCCTCACCAAATCCTCCTCCCTCTCAAACTCTACCACCAACTCCAAAAGCTCACCTAAGTCTTCATCTCCTCTTCAACTACCACTACTTTGGAATTGAGATCGTGGTTTTCTTCGTCGTTTATATCGCCAAGGATCAAGTTGGGGATATTGTCGACAACAACCTTTTCGGAACTCGTAAAGCTTCGATAAACCATTCCTTGTGAGTATTTTTACTCACCAAGACTTGTCTAATTCCTAGTTTACTTGTGTTCACCTATCTTATATATTGGTAGCTTCAAAATCATATTTTTAGATCATCAAACACCACCCTCAAAAACTCTGTTTTTGTACTCTGTTTTCCCACGATTAGTCGACTTGACCTAGGGACTAGTCGACTAACCCATCTGTTTTGAAACGTAACCTTTTCTGGAACACAGTTTTAGTCGACTTATCTTGATTATTAGTCGACTAACTTTTCCTGAAAATAAATCCTAACTCTCTGGAAATCACTGTTAGTCGACTTACCTTAACTATTAGTCGACTATAGATCATTGTTAGTCGACTACCCTTTCCACCATAGTCGACTAACTTTTTCTGAATCAGAAACTCGACTCTCTGTATCACAGATTTAGTCGACTTGCGTATCTGTTAGTCGACTTGTAGTCACTGTTAGTCGACTACACTTTTTACCCTAGTCGACTAACTTTTCCTGAAACAGAATTCCAACTCTCTGGAACCCAGTTTTAGTCGACTAATCCAGACTGTTAGTCGACTAGAGACCATTATTAGTCGACTAACCATTCCACCTAATCGACTAATTCAGGCTGTCTGTTATAGTTGCCTTCCTTTCTGAATTTGGATCTTACCCTTGATACATGTGTGATATATTATTCTTGTTTATGCTTCATGACTGGTACCTCATGACCTATTACTTGATGGATGCTACTTCTTGCTACTTCATGACTTGTTGTTATATAGTCTTACTTCATAACTTGTTAAATAAGGAATATCTCCATTTCATCATGCCATCACTTAACACCAAGCATGATACACTTGACTTTTGTATAAAATAGACCAACTTACATGTGGGTCGGGGGAAACATGCGGATATCGATATGTGTTCGTGTTTACAGTGGTATTAGGTATATTGTACAATCATATTTCCGGTCTGACCTGAGGGCCTCCAGGGGACCGAGGGAGTGCTTGCTCCCTCCTTACTGGTACCATCATGATAAGGGCATACATAAGTCCCTCCTGTTAGCCTAGCGGCTGGCTTCCGTCACCAAGCAACGGAACAATCCTGGACTATTATCCCAGGCATGTACGGGATCCACTGTAAACATAGTTCGTTGATAATCCCGCTGGTTTCCAATAACAACCTTACTTTACTAGGATATGGATCTATGTGTGCTGGGACGCTGGGTCACATAGCTAGATATCACAGTAAGACAAGTAATAATAATAATAGACTTTAACTGTGGATCCATTGCATTCTGATTTTATCTTTTCATGCTTCCATTATTCGTTGATTGATATTCATATTACTGTTCTAACTTCCTTATCCTTGTTTTATAGCCATTTGGCTATAGCCTGCTCATTGTTGGGAGGTCCTGACTCCCTTGGATTTGTATGTTCAGGTTCTGAAGCTTGTATCGAAGTGGAGCCATCCACAGAGGATCAAGCTTATCTTAGTGAGCAGGCAGACTAGTTCCTGTTCTTCGTGCCAGTCTTCTCATTTTGACTCACGGGATCTTCATCCACTCGTGAGCTTTTTTTGTGTTTATATTGTAAATCTTACTTTTGGACTTGGTTGTGATAAAAGACACATGCAATGTGTGATAGTTTATCATACCCTGTATAACTTTGTATTTGTACTTTTTAAGTTGGCATATGTATGTATACCACGCTTAGTCGTGTACTCTGATTCTTGTTGTACTTATTGCTTAGCGTATATGCGTGGGGGCATTTTCTGACCTACGTATATACGTCGCAGTGACGTCTCCGTATCCGTCAGGATCGGGGCGTTACACATATGTATATCATGAGCATACTAAATACATAAAGTTTGACACTCGAAATCTATAAGGCTCATAAAGACTCATGAAAACATAGTCATGAGAAAACAAATTAAGTATGAGTGTACAAGAATCATGTAATTAGTATTTTTTCATGAAGATAATCAATGAAGCTCAAAACAAAGATCAGTTTATCAAAACAAAAATCATGAAAATTCATTTTTCAATTAAAGATGAAAATCATAAAAATTCATTTTTCATCTTAAAAACAAACTTCTAGGTATATGTATGTTTTTATTCAAAACTAACAATATTCATACATATTCCAAACATAAAATGAGTCCATAAAATAAATTGCATGAAGGCAAATGACTCAAGAGACATACATGTATATTTATTAGTTTTGACTAAAAATACCATGTACATGAAGTACAACATGAAAATAGGCAAAACAAGTGTAAATGAGGAAATCATCAAAACTAGGCTATGCATGTGCATGTAGTGAGTACAAATGAATAATGAAGTGCAAACATATATGAATCAATTTGTTTCTCACTACTTGTATATGTATATACACAAGTTTAGATAAAAAATACATTTAAACTAGTATTTACCACATGAAGCACAAAATAAATAAAACATGAACATACTAACAATCATCAATTATAAATGCATGTAAACTAAACTAGGAGTTTTAGAGATAGTTACCAACACATGAACTACACTCTAATTCTCCAAAACAGGTGATCGTCCCACCAAACCTCCTTGATAGCGGTGCATCAAATGTGTGTCCATCAAGTCTATGTGCATCCACCATCAAGGCACCATCCCTCTCACGTTGTGTGAGAGCCCGCAACTACATTAAATACACGAGGTGGAGATTTTGGTACCCATTTTCTTTTGGGTCCACGGGGGTTAGCATTGTAGGGAACCCAAACATTTTAATTAGCAAAATTTAAAGCATTTATCTTATCGTAATAAAATTTTGCTAAATGGCCTTTGCGGCTACAATGTGTACACTTGTACACTCTAGGATGCATATGTGTATGAGTTTGGTCATGGCGTGCAAAATGTGCATATGCATGATGAGGGTGATGTGCATGAACATGTGGAGCTTGTTTCTTTGAAAACAAAGACTCCAATCTAGCGTGGTTAAAAGCACATTTGCTCAAGTTGAGCTCAAACATCTATTTGATTTTTCAAAAATTTAATCTCATTTTGATTAATAGTGACATGTAAAGCATGGTGAGATTGAGAATCATTATTCTTTTTCCTTTTCAAAACATTTACTTTTTCTTTTTCAATAATTTTTCTTTTTAAAGAAGTGTTTTCATTTAAAGCAATCTCCTTTTGTTTTTCCACCAAAACAATTTTATTTTTCAAAGAAGTATTTCCTTCACAAGATCATTTAATTTAGAAATCAAGGAAATATTCTCATTTTTCAAAGTTTCATTTTCTTTTTCAATGCATGCAACTTTATTATTAAAAGAATCATTTTCTTTTAACATGCAATCAAATTCCTTTTTCAAATTCTTATTGTCCTTTTTAAGCAATTCATATTTTTTCTAGAAGTTGTTGACAAAATGATTCAAGCTCATCATAAGATATATCAACATCTTCTTATACCTCGGATTCGGTAGTTACCTCAAGGGGGTTATCCCCTTGGACCATATAGCACACGTTGGAAGCGTCACTTCCAACATCCGAGTCGCTCCCCGCATAATATTGTTCATTTTCGCTAAGGGAGATGATGGTGTTCCAAACAACAAAATGTTGGCCCAAAGGCCTTCCACTCTAGTTTTGATGATGATTAACTCATGTAGTTATGTGTACTAATAATCTTGTGTTATTTAGTTTCAGATCATTAATCAAGTTATTAGTTGGTGATTAGCTTCAACAAGATGATTTGGAAGCTTTCACATGCTGATTCAAGAGCCAGAGCGTCAAAGTTCATATATAACACTTCCTCGGTGGATCAAAGAGTTTTGGATCGAGTCGGCTTGGAGATTGCGCTCTACAAGAAGACATCGGTACCTAGTTTAGTTTTGTGTTTAGATCCAAATTGTAAAGATTAGAATAGTATGATATGCTCAAGTTCAAAACACACACGTTTCATGTTTTGAATATTGGTTTTTCTGTTTTTGATTTAACCGATCTTGGTTTCATGAATAGATAGATCAAAACAAGTTTACATGGTTTTATGTATAGTAGATTCATTCTATATACATGCATGCTTAACTTCCTAGACAAACTTAGTTTTGACTCACTTATTCATGTGTTTTATGTTTTGGTATTTTTAACAAAACATATTTTGGAATTAAAGTCAAAAACATGGATATATATATATATATATATATATATATATATATATATATATATATATATATATATATATATATATATATATATATATATATATATATGTTTCATGCATGTTGGTTTTCTACCCATATGCATCATGCCTAAATGTTATTTAATATCATATTTTTGTATTTGGATAAGTTTTGGACAAAATGTATTTTCTATTCAAAAATTTCAAGTTTTAGAAAATACAAGTTTTGGAGTTTGGTAAAAATGATAAGACACAAAAATGTTTCAAAATGTTTGTTATTTGTGATGAAATTTTTATCACAAGTTTATATTTCAAAATAAAATGATAAAATTATTTTTGTGTATTTTTAGAAGATTTATGAGAATTTTTAGGATTAAAAATTACTTGTTTTTCTGACAAGAACTGCTGCTGCCAGGCTAGGTCGGTCAACCGGACCAAGAAGCCGGTCGACCGTAGCGGTCAACCGACGTGCACGGATACGTGCACGCTGGCTGCCCCATAAGCCAGTCGACCGCACGGTCGACCGACTGAGAGCAGGTTGCTCTCTGTTTGTGCACGGTCGACCGAGCGGTCGACCGGCCAGAGAGCCGTTGCTCTCTGGTTCTGGGACGGTCGACCGCCCGGTCGACCGGTAGCTGCCAGCGGTCAAATATGACCGTTGGACTGTCGACCGACCGGTCGACCGTGGTTCATTTTTGGCAGTTTCTGCTGCTAACGACTATAATTTTCTGGGGGCTATAAATACCCCATTGGAAAGAGTTTTTCTCTAAGATTTTTTGTGCGAATTTTTCCTGACTCTCTAGTGTTTTCACAGCAATCAAAAGAAGTTTTTGGGCTTTAAATTGAAAAATCTATTTGGTGTTTTTGCTAGGGTTTGAAAAATCAAGAAAGGGTTTTTGGAAAAGATTTTGATTCAACTTCTTTATCTTGGTTTCTAGTTTTTCCCAAAGATTTTCTTTGAGTTTTTGATTTCCATTCCTTTGGTTTTCTCCATACTTGAGCTACATCTACTATCTCATTCTATAGGATCTTTGTGTGGGAAAGAAATTGTTTGTAGTTGTTGTTTAGACCACCAAGTTGTAAACCCTTCATTTGCTTGGCTTTGTGCCTTTCCCTCATTGTGTTGAGGAGGTTGTGCATTTGGGTTGTATCCCTCAAGTTATGAGGTGATCCTTGTGTTGCTTTGTGCTAATCCCTCAAGTTGTGAGGTGATTGTTTGTTGGCTTAGAGTTGTGCCTCAAGGAGGAGGTTGTGTTTGTAAGGAGAGGAGTTGGGTACTCCTTGTAATTGTTATTGCCCCAAATCCTCGGTGGAGGTTCCCTTTGTGGGAGTCCTTTGTGGACAAGCTAGTGGACTTAAAATCCTTTTATGTGAAGGCGGGGATGTAGAGCTGGGTGCTCGAACCTCGAAACATACCTTGTTGTTTGCGCTTGATCCCTTGGCTCTTACTCTCTCTCTCTCTCTTTACTTTGTGCCTTGCATCAATTCATATTGTTCATTCATAATTAATTGCTTGGCTTGTTTGAGTGTGCATCTCTTGTTAATTGCAATTAGTTTTTAAATTCCGCATTAAGTTCATTAGATTAGCTTTATCACCTATTCACCCCCCCTCTAGGTGATTTTCAATTGGTATCAGAGCCTCCGCTCCTGATATTTAGGTTTAACTACCTAGGAGTGAGATCTTGGTTTGCTAATCTTCATTTGCATTTTTCATTTGCACACATTTAGTTTGCACTCATGGATAGCCCTCCTATGTTTGATTTTTCTAGACATGATATTTGGAAGGCCAAGATGAGTTGTCATTTAAAAACCCTAGGACATCTAGTTTATCAGCCACTACTATAGAATCCTTCCCAAATGCTAGCAAGCATAGAAAGGCCAATGCATTAGCACTTAAGACACTTAGAGCATCTCTTAATGAAGATCTTTTACATGTGTTTGATCATTATGATTCGGCTTTTGCAGTTTGGAGCATATTGACTTCTCCCGAGCTACCAAGGATTATCAACAAGTTGAGAAGATCTAGGAGAGACAAGTCCGACGATCATTGCCTCATGGTCCAAGGGAAAGACTCCCTTGAGGTACAATCGGATTCTCAACTAGATGATAGCTCTAGTTCCTATTGCCATGGTTGTTTTGAAGTTCAAACATTGAATATGGAACTTGCTCAAAAGCTTAAAATTTTTTTGGAAAAACATGATTTGTTGAAAAAGAACAATTTTGAGCTAAAAGAATAATTGAAGGATTTGTGCTCAACTTTTTAATCGGTTTTGCAAGAGAAGGAAGAGATTACTAGTGAACGTGACTCACTAAGATCTCAACTAGACCTTGCCCTAAAAGAGATTGATGTTTTGAAAAGCAAAAATAATTGTGATGATGTTGTGAAAAACAATGAGATTTTATCTTCTAAATTAGATTTTGTTTTAAAAGATAACCTTGTATTGAAAAATGAATTGATTTCATTACAAAAGAATTGGATTTGGTTTTAAAGAAAAATGAATCTTTGAAAATTGAATTGTCTTCACATGTTTGCCATGCTAGTGTAGCCTCACTAGCACATCTTTTGCATGCTCCACTTTATCTTCTAGTATTGAAAATGACATAACTATTTTGAAGAAAAGTGTAGATTGTTTGGGCTCCACTTTGAGCCAATGTACTTTAAATCATACACGCTTGGAAACCTTGGTTCGTAAGAAACAAGGTCCATCTTTGCATGCACACCCATCACGGCATACACATGCTCATCACGATCACAAACTTCACACTATGTATGCCCATGTGTACACATGTACACATTGTGGTCGAAAATGCCACCTTGCTAGATTTTGCTATGATTGTTTACATGTTAAAAATTTAGCAAATAATCTTATTTGGGTTGGGAAAGATACTAACCCCTATAGACCCAAAAGAAAATGGGTACCAAAGACCACCCCTAAAATTTTTGATGTAGGTGTGGGCTCTCGCATCATATGAGAGTAGCGGTGCCTTGAAGTGGATGCGTTCCGTGCTTAAAGAAAACATTTGGATGCATCACTTTCAAGGAGAGTTTGGTGGAGAGAACCATCATTGGTTTGGAGAACTAGAGAGGTGCCTTCATCGGTTTTGGTATCAATCTCTATCTCCCTTTTTATATTTGCATGCATTTCATCGATTTATAAATGCCATGGTTTATTGTTCATTATACTTATACCATGTTTATTAGATTAGTAATATACATGTTTAGTTACTTGAGTCACTTCTTGCTTATATGGATCTATACCTTTGTGATTCTCACCTTGTTTTGAACTAATATGTATATCCTATATCTAATGCATGTGCATGTACATGATGATCATATTTATGATGTTTTGTTTTGATGCTTCATGTTTTTGATGTTTATAGTTTATTATGTTAAATGCCATGATCCTTAGATCATTGACATGCATGTATAGCTTTTGAGATCACCCATGTCTATATGGACCCATATGTTGTGTTCTCACCATTTGTTTAGCTATTATGCACATCATAGCTCTAATAGCATGTGGATTTACATAATGATTTTTTTTGTTTATCATGTTGATTTATGTCCCGTTTTATGACTCACATTTTGAATATACGTTTAAATGTTAGTTTTCATTAAGACTAGAATTTATACTTGTATATGTAGTGGGCCACAAATAAATCTTTATATATGTTTGTGCTTGGATGCTTATTTGTACCCATTAGATGTTCTAGTATAGTCTAGTTTTGATGATTCATGCATTCTAACCTATATTCCCATTTTGGATATGTTTTTTAAGATCATGTGTTTTCACTTCATGTATATGTCTACTTTGTCAAACTTTAAGATATACATGTATACCCCTTGAGTCATTTGCTTTTCATGCAAAACTGTATTATGGACTCAAATTGTGTTTAAGGATATGTATGTATACTTTTTGTGTTGTCAAAACATACATATGCCTTGAAGTATAAATTAGTTTTATTAAAATTTTACATTTTCATGTTTCATGTTTAAGGAATTTCATTGAGCTTAATTGAATATTTTCATGTTGATATGTGTCACATAACACTTGTTCACTCACTTTATTAGTTTTCTCATGATTTTATTTTCATGAGTATGATACATGTTTTATGAAATTTGAGTGTTTAGTGCCATGAGATTTACATGTGTTTCATGAAAAATATTTATGTTTTATTCCTTGCTTGAAGGATTTCTTACTAGTTAACCAGATTTCCCATTTTACTAGTTCGTATTCTTCTTATGGTAGAGATTTTCAAACGTACTCTATTTTCAAACCTATTTTTGAAAACCCCTACCTTCTAAGTGTGGTTGGATGGGAGATCATGCTCATGTATGCCTTTTAGTGAAAATCATTTTAAACTTGAACATGATTGGGAGGCTAGGTAATATGAGATATACACTTGATATTATTGTTGTTTCAATTGGTATCATTAGATTCTTTCAATTGGTATCAATATTAACATTTTTGTATACTCATATATTTTTTTTGTATATGTATGCTTGCACTTCAAAGAATATCAATTTCAATGGGTATCCATATACAAGCTTTGCATGTTTTTATTTGGTAATTCATAAAGAGGGAGAACCTTGTATTTCATCTTTCACTGGTATTTGATTTTCACTCCCACACTTTATGATTGAAAATTTCAATTTGGTATCATATGTTCAAAATGAAAAATATTTACAATTGGTATCAAAATCCTTGTTTAGAAATTTAAAATTTGTTATGTTTGATTTCAATTGGTATCAAGATTGTTTTCTTAAAATTGGTATCAATGTTTTCATGTTTCCTTTCAATTGGTATCAAGATGCTCTACTTTGACAAATTTTTAATTGATATCTTAATTGATTGTCACCCCTTATTTACATAATTTGTGTTTTAGACAAAAAGGAGAGAACATTATTTTATTGCTTTTAAACCCCTTAGTTGACTCTTTATTTCAACAAAAAGGGGAGAAGAATTTATTGATTTGTTTTTACTTGGACCCCTTTATTGATGATTGACAAAAAGGGGGAGAAGTATTTGAGTTTATATGCATGTCTTAAAGCATGTTTTGTTTTAATTGGTATCTAGAGCATGTTTTGTTTTGTTTATTAATTTGTTGTTTAATTGTTTAATTAGTATCAAGAGCATTATTTAAGAACATGTTTTAATTGGTATCTAGAGCATGTTTTATTTTGACAATTTCAATTGGCATCAGAGCGATTTCAATTGATATAAGAACAAGTTTTATTTTATTGTTTTATGCATGACTATACATATACATGTTTAATATTCATTACATATATTTATTATTTATGTTTATGCATGAGTTAAGGGGGAGCTTCTTTGAAGCTTAACTTTAATCCATGCATATATAACTCCATGAGTTTTGTCATCATCAAAAGGGGGAGATTGTTGGCCCAAAGGCCTTCCACTCTAGTTTTGATGATGATTAACTCATATAGTTATGTGTACTAATAATCTTGTGTTATTTAGTTTCAGATTATTAATCAAGTTATTAGTTGGTGATTAGCTTCAACAAGATGATTTGGAAGCTTTCACATGTTGATTCAAGAGCCAGAGCGTCAAAGTTCATATATAGCACTTGCTCGGTGGATCAAAGAGTTTTGGATCGAGTCAGCTTGGAGACTGCGCTCTACAAGAAGACATCGGTACCTAGTTTAGATTTGTGTTTAGATCCAAATTGTAAAGATTAGAATAGTATGATATGCTCAAGTTCACACACACACGTTTCATGTTTTGAATAATGGTTTTTCCGTTTTTGGTTTAACCGATCTTGGTTTCATGAATAGATAGATCAAAACAAGTTTACATGGTTTTATGTATAGTAGATTCATTCTATATACATGCATGCTTAACTTCCCAGACAAACTTAGTTTTGACTCACTTATTCATGTGTTTTATGTTTTGATATTTTTAACAAGACATATTTTGGAATTAAAGTCAAAATATGGATATATATATGTTTCATGCATGTTGGTTTTCTACCCATATGCATCATGCCTAAATGTTGTTTAATATCATGTTTTTGTATTTGGATGAGTTTTGGACAAAATGTATTTTCTATTCAAAAATCTAAGTTTTAGAAAATACAAGTTTTGGAGTTTGGTAAAATGATAAGACACAAAAATGTTTCAAAATGTTTGTTATTTGTGATGAAATTTTTATCACAAGTTTATATTTTAAAATAAAATGATAAAATTATTTTTGTGTATTTTTAGAAGATTTATGAGAATTTTTAGGATTAAAAATTACTTATTTTTCTGACCAGAACTGCTGCTGCCAGGTTAGGTCGGTTGACCCGAACGACCGGACCAAGAAGCCGGTCGACCATAGCGGTCGACCGACGTGCACGGATACGTGCACGCTGGCTGCCCCATAAGCCGGTCGACCGCACGGTCGACTGACTGAGAGCAGGTTGCTCTCTGTTTGTGCACGGTCGACCGAGCGGTCGACCGGCCAGAGAGCTGTTGCTTTCTGGTTCTGGGACGGTCGATCGCCCGATCGACCGGTAGCTGCCAGCGGTCAAATATGACCGTTGGACTGTCGACCGACCGGTCGACCGGTGGTTCATTTTTGGCAGTTTCTGCTGCCAACGGTTATAATTTTCTGGGGCTATAAATACCCCATTGGAAAGAGTTTTTCTCTAAGATTTTTTGTACGAATTTTTCCTGACTCTCTAGTGTTTTCACAGCAATCAAAAGAAGTTTTTGGGCTTTAAATTGAACAATCTATTTGGTATTTTTGCTAGGGTTTGGAAAATCAAGAAAGGGTTTTTGGGAAAAGATTTTTATTCAACTTCTTTATCTTGGTTTCTAGTTTTTCCCAAAGATTTTCTTTGAGTTTTTGATTTCCATTCCTTTGGTTTTCTCCACACTTGAGCTACATCTACTATCTTATTCTATAGGATCTTTGTGTGGGAAAGAAATTGTTTGTGGTTGTTGTTTAGACCACCAAGTTGTAAACCCTTCATTTGCTTAGCTTTGTGCCTTTCCCTCATTGTGTTGAGGAGGTTGTGCATTTGGGTTGTATCCCTCAAGTTGTGAGGTGATCCTTGTGTTGCTTTGTGCTAATCCCTCAAGTTGTGAGGTGATTGTTTGTTGGCTTGGAGTTGTGCCTCAAGGAGGAGGTTGTGTTTGTAAGGAGAGGAGTTGAGTACTCATTGTAATTGTTATTGCCCCAAATCCTCGGTGGAGATTCCCTTTGTGGGAGTCCTTTGTGGACAAGCTAGTGGACTTAAAATCCTTCTGTGTGAAGGTGGGGATGTAGAGCTGGGTGCTCGAACCTCGAAATATATCTTGTTGTTTGCGCTTGATTCCTTGGCTCTTACTCTCTCTCTCTCTTTACTTTGTGCCTTGCATCAATTCATATTGTTCATTCATAATTAATTGCTTGGCTTGTTTGAGTGTGCATCTCTTGTTAATTACAATTAGTTTTTAAATTCCGCATTAAGTTCATTAGATTAGCTTTATCACCTATTCACCCCCCTCTAGGTGATTTTCACAAAGGCCAAGTCAATGTTAGTAACCCTACATAAATAATCATCATTTAGGGTACTCTTCAAAGCATGGATGGCTTTTGAGTTAGCCTCAGTATACTTGCTATTGTTAACATATGAATCTTTAATAGTAGCAAGATAAACATGAATGCCTAGGCCTTTGAGGTACAAAGACATCTTAACCTTCTAAGTTTGGATGTTAAGGATGTCAAAGGTGGGAGGTGACATGAAATCCATGGTGTGTGTACAAATATTGTGATTAGCTATAAATGAGAATCTTTAACTCTAGGTTGTAAGACCTAAATCAAGAGCACTTGGCTCTGATATCAATTGAAAGTACACCTAGAGGGGGGTGAATAGGTGTACGGCTAATCTAATGAACTAAATACGAAAATTAAAAACTAATTGCAACTACGCTTAATGCAACCAACGAGTGTAGCCGAATTCCCGGTGAAGGGCTCTGGACTAACTCCTCTTGATTCCTCTGAATAAGAGTTGAGGTGCTATATGAAGCTCTCGTGGTTAAACGCAAGTGAGGCACACAGAAACAAGCCAAGCATATAATATATGAATGAGAAATATGAAATGATGCAAGGCACAATATAAAAGAGAGAGAGAGAGAGAGAGTTAGAGAGACAACGGATCAATCGCTAACACACGGATATGTTTCGAGGTTTGAGCACACGGCTCTACGTCCCCGTCTTCACATAGAAGGATTTCCAATCCACTTGTCCACACAGGACTCCCACACAGGAAAGCTCCATTGAGGATTTGGGGCAAATACAATCGGGAGTACACAACTCCTCTCTTAATTACAAACACCACCTCTACACTTAGAGGCTAGGCACAAAGCCACACAAATCAACCTCACAAATGAGGGATAGGCACAAAGCCAATACAAACACAATTCACCTCTTCACTAAGAGGGATACCAACACAACCTCCACTATCAATCTCTCACTAGAGGGATACCCACAATCACCTCTCACTAGAGGGATATCACAAATAAAGGAGGGGTACTACACTTGGTGGTCTATCTCAACCACAAACAAATTTTCCCACAAATATAAAATCCTACAGATAGGATAGAATGATATGGCTCAATTGTGGAAAACAAAGTGTTTTTAACAAAGAAAATCACTTGAAAAAATCTCCAAATAGATATAGAATTTTTAGACCAAAAACAAATTCTCAAAAGACTATTTTCTTTGAAATAACAAACACTTTAAAAACAAATAGAGAATAGGAATTTTAACTTAAAAACTTTTTTGCTGAAAATACTTAGGAAGTATGAAATTTTTCTCTCTTAAAATCTTTTCCAAAACAGCCTACAAATGGGGTATATAAACCCCCAAAACAGATTTGCCCGTTGGCTGCTGACTAGGCCAGAATTGGCCTTCCAGTCGACCGGCCGGTCGACCGGCCAACGGTCAAATTTTTGACCGTTGAGCCTTCTGGTCGACCGCCCAGTCGACCGGGCCCTGAACCATAGAGCAACGGCTCTCTGGCCGGTCGACCACCCAGTCGACCGGGGCAACCCGAGAGTGGGTTGCCTTCAGTCGGTCGACCGTTCGGTCGACCAGGTAACTGACACGACCAAGTGCATATCCTTATGCATGTCCGGTCGGCGGTCGACCGGCTTCTGGTCCGGTCGACCGGAATGGTCGACCGCCAGAGCCTGGCAGGGTTTAAATAGGGATTGAAAAACTTGGCTTTTATTATCCTATTAATCCCATAAAATCTCTAAAAATCCACAAAAATAGTTCTAGTATAATACTTTGATATACAAACATGTCTGAAAAATTCAACACATATTTCAAACAATTTTAACCTTTTTTGTGTTATGGAAATTTTGCCGAAAACCAAAAACTGTATTTTTTAAAACTTGGATTTTTCAAATGGAAATCCGATTTTTCCAAAACTCATCCAAATACAAAAACATGATATTTAAACAACTTTTAGCATGTGGTATATGGATATACTTCAATATACATATAAAGATATATATATATATATCAATGTTTTTGATATTAAATCTGAAAATATGTTTTGTTAAAACACAAAACTCCAACACATGAATAGGCATATCAAAATAAGTTTGTCTAAGTTATGAAGCATACATGTATATAGAACAAATATAATACACATTAAATCATGTAAACTTGTTTTGATTCTATCTATTCATGAAAACCAAGATCGGTTAAATTAAAAACCGAAAACTAAAACATGAAACGTGTGTGTGTGTTGTGAACTTGAGCATATCACACTATCTAGTCTTTACAAATGGATCTAAAAACATAATCTAAACTATGTACCGAGGTCTTCTTGTAGAGCATCGTCTCCAAGTCGACTCGATCCAAACGTGATCCACCGAGCTTGACTCCAACGAGTGCTAGATATGAACATTGATGCTCGGGCTCTTGAATCACCATGCTAGCTCCAAAACTTGACTTTAAATCCTTTGTTGAAGCTAAACACCAACTAAGATTTTGATCATAAATCTGACTAAATAAACACAAGATCATTAGTACTATAACTACATGAGTTGATCATCATCAAAACTAGAGTGATGGGCCTTTGGGTCAACAGAAACTAGGTCAATGTGGAGTTTCAATGAAAGCCTGAAGGGAACTCACTTTGAGGTGGAGCTTCAAAAAAAACTGCAACAGGTCTAAGTGTTGCAGGACGACTAGAGAAAAGGGTGCATTTGGATAAGACTCGAGATGGCCCAAGATATGGCGATAAAAGCCAAAGACCCTGAGAAGAGGAAGTAAGAGTGAAAACTTCACGGTATGTTTACAACCAAGAAAAGAATCGAGGTATTAATCCAAAATCTCAAGTTGTTTTATTAAAGGCTTGAAAAGCAAATCAAAATGGAGATTGTTAGAATTTTGCCTTATTTTCAAGAGGAGATGATGGTCCAAGACGATCCAATCAAGTTGGAGAAGATGATGACTTGAAGCTGATGAAATTAAGCAGATCAAAGAAAGTCGACTAACAAATACTATAGTCGACTAGGCTTAAGTCCTAGTCGACTAGGACATATGCAGAGAAGAAGCAATTTACAGTAGTCGATTATATAAACCTATTAGTCGACTAATGGAAGGGATTAGTCGACTAGGCCCAAGTGATAGTCTACTATACATGACGTTTCTGAAGTAGATTTAGTTTCCTTTTCAGGCGTAGGTTTCTTTATTCTGGTGGGATACGAATTGGATTAAATTTCTATTCAATGAAGGTTTGTTTCAAAAGATTAAAGGGTTTAGAATTTTTTTAGATCAAGGAGATCAACTCCTAATAGGATTGATCAAGATTCTTCAAGCATCCAATGGTCAAGATCATCTCATAGTCCAAATAGAAGTTGTATTATAAAATCGTATAAATAACGGGTTGTAACCTAGGATTTAGGTGGAGCAGAAGAGTAAAAGAAAGTTGTGGTGGATAACAATATAAGGCCCAAAAAAGCCAAGTAGGCTCTAAAATGCCAAGAAAGAGGAGCAAGGTCAAGGTTTATAGAGAGAAGGTATACTCTTGTAATTTAGGTGTAGATTCAAGGGAAGGTGAATACTCTTGTGTCATCAAGATGAATGTTAGATCTCTTTCTATCAAGTTTATTAATAAAGCTCTATCAAGTTCTCTCCTCGTGGACGTAGGCCAAATTTGGGCCGAACCACATTAAATTGTGTGTTCTTCTTCTTATATCTTCTAATATTCATCTTGTGTGCTCGAGGTAATCGATCTCATGGCGTGCTTGAGGTCTTCAGTAGGGATTTCGTATCTTCTAACTATTGGTATCATAGTAAGTATGGTATCTCGGGTAATGCACGTAATAGTTGGTATCGAGCATATCAATTTCGCTACAACAGAGTTTTGGGTCTTGCAGGACAAGACACCAAAATATGTTCATGAGACGCATGATTAAAGCTTTCATTCAAGTATCCACTACGGTCTGAATTTCGGATGAGTGTCCATTGTAATTCAAATATAAACTTTGCGTGCGAGCTTACATTTTCGTGGAGTCGCAGCTTTAGGTTATTTTCTAAGATTAAAGATCATCTCAAGTATGCTGCAGATTAAAAAGAAATGGGAGATGAGAATTTTTGTAGTATGCTACCAGAATAAAAGATATTTCTGTAAACGCTGAGAGGTTGTTTGTGGATCGGGTTGATGGTTGATTGTCATTTGTTACTTGCAAAGCACAGAGAACAACATCAGTGAGATCATCGAGGCTTGGGCCTAGTCGAAATCTCTCTGATACCTAAGTTAGACTCGCGGTTTAAGGTAGTAGTATGGTCGTAGATTTAGGGTTTGCAGAGTGTACATTCCACCTAAGGTCTAGGAGACTATTTATATGGATTTGTATCAAAGGGTTTTACCCCTTGGCCAAGTTTACCACAACTGTCATTCCTTTGTGGAATAGACTTATTGGGTAACGATGTGGAGTAAACTTTTTGGGCAATAAGAATTCTAAGAAGTACTCACCGAGATACGACTCTTGGAGATGAACTGGGTTTACAGGCGCTAAGCTCGACATAAGGCCCAACATGGTTGGCCTAAGGTAGTTTGGCTCGACCTCATTGAAAAACACCTAGAGGGGGGGTGAATAGGTGTAAGTGCTAATCTAGTGAACTAAATGCGCTAAATGCGGAAGCTAATGCAAATTTTTGCAACACACTTAATACAACACACAAGTGTAGCCGAATTCCTCGTGAAGGGCTCTGGACTAACTCCTCTTGATTCCCCTTGAATGGGTTGAGGTGCTATGTGAAGCTCTTGTGGTTAAGTATAAGTGAGGCACACACACAATCAAGCCAAGCATATAAGGATGAATAGCAATATAAAATAATGCAAGGCAACACAAGCAAGTATGATGATATGATATGAATGATACTTTGCACAAATAAAAGAGAGAGAGAGAGAGAGTTGAGAGACAAGTGGATCAAACGCTAACAACAAGATATGTTTCGAGGTTCGAGCCCCTAGCTCTACACCCCCGCCTACACCACCGTGTAGGATTTCCAATCTACTATCTCCCACCGAGGGAACCTCTACCGAAGAGGATTTGTTACAACAAGGGAGTACCGAACTCCTCTCTCAAACACCGCCTCACAACCGAGGGGTAGGCCCGTAGCCGATACAACAACCACAATCACCTCTACCGAAGAGGGATCAAACACAATACCACTCCGATCAACCTCTACCAAAGAGGGATACACAAATAAAGGAGGGTTTACAACTTAGAGGCTTAACCTCAAACACTTCTCTTTTTCTCTCTTTTCCACAAAACAAAGATCCTAAATAGATTAGGATAGAAGATAGCTCAAGTGTGGAAACAAAGGTGTTTTTGGAAACAAGCAACAAAGAAAAACTACTAGGGAAATCTCTTGTAAATGATAGAAAATGAAAATCAATACAATCTCCCAAAACCCTAGTTTTCTTTGATTTTTCAAAAACCCAAAACAATAAAGATGAGAGGTTTAAAGCCCAAAAACTCTTTTGAAAACTTGTTTTAAACTCTGAAAAACTGGAAATTTTTATCTTGTAAAAACCTTGGCCAAAATCCCAAAGAATAGGGGTTTATATAGGCCCATCAGAAAACTAGCCGTTAGGCTGATGTGGCAGCCTGACAGGCTAACGGTCGACCGGCCCGGTCGACCGCCAACGGTCAGAAATGTGACCGTTGGGCAAACACGGTCGACCGGCACGGTCGACCCATACAAACAGAGAGCACTGCTCTCAGACCCGGTCGACCGCCCGGGTCGACCGTCCCAGAGCTGCCAAACGTGCACAGATATGTGCACGTCGGTCGACCGGCCCAGTCGACCGACTTCATCCCGAGTCGACTAGATCAGTTGACTAGTCGACTAGTTGAAGCCTGGAACAGAAACCTGGGTCAGAAAAACAGTTTAAAAATATTTTGAAAAATCTTTTAACACTTCTAAAAATCCACAAAACTTGTTTTAACATTTTATATTAAAACACAAACTTGTGATAAAAATTTCAAGACATATATCAATCATATCAATTTATTTTTGAGTCTTGCAAATTTTATCAAAACAAAACTTGTATTTTTATCAAACTTGATTTTTCAATACATGAATAGGAAAGTCAAAATAAGTTTGTTTAAGATGTTTAAGCATGTATGTATAACTAGAATACATCTATCATACATATAAACCATGTAAACTTGTTTTGATCAATCTATTCATGAAAACTAAAAACCAAACATAAAAACGTGTGTGTTTGTGCACTTGAGCATATCAACTATACTAAGCTTTACAAATTGGATCTAAACACACTAACTAAATTAGGATACCTAAGTCTTCTTGATGATCTTCATCTTCAAGTAGACTCGATCCAAAACTCCATCCATGGGCTAGGAATGTATGATTTTGATGCTTTGGCCCTGGAATCACCATGAAAAGCTTCTAAACACCTTTGTTGAAGCTAATCACCAACTAATATCTTGCTAATGATCTGAAACTAAAAATCACAAGAATATTAGTAAACATAACTACATGAGTTAATCATCATCAAAACTAGGGTGGAAGGCCTTTGGGCCAACAATCTCCCCCTTTTTGATGATGACAAAACTCATGGAGTTATATATGCATGGATTAAAGTTAAGCTTCAAAGAAGCTCCCCCTTAACTCATGCATAAACAAATAAACAAAAGATATGCATTGAATGTACATAAACATGTATGCATCAACATGCATAAAACACATAAACATATTCTAGAAGCTCTAAATACCAATTAAATTAATAAAACATTAACAAAAACACTAGATGCTCTAAATACCAATAAAACTTAATATATGCAAAAACATAAGTATGCATATATAAACCAAAATCTTTCTCCCCCTTTTTGTCAATCATCAACAAAGGGGTAAACAATCAAAACAATAAAATGAGGGGTAAAATCTTTCTCCCCCTTTATGTCAATCAAAACAATAAAACAATGTTCTCCCCCTTTTTGTCTAAAAACAAAAATAAGGTCAATAAGGGGTGACAATCAATTAGGATATCAATTAAAAATATGTCAATGAAGCATCTTGATACCAATTGAAAGTAAACAAAGATCAATAAATGTTATATGCTATATACATTCATAAAGAGGAAGACGCTAAGTTAGCTTCCCTACACATATGCATTACATGAAGGAGGGATGTTAAGCCCTAATTCACATAACACACATTATGTAATGCATAAGAGGAGATGTGAAGCTCCCCCTACACACGTGTACCACATAAAGAAGAGATGTTAAGCTCCTCAATATAAGATACACTCAACATGAATCTATATGTGGAAGAGATGTTAAGCTCTCCTTGCATATAGTCAATACAAATCAAAACTTTTGTATTTTACTTTAAACAAAATTTTTAGATACCAATTTAAAACGCAATACATCTTGATATCAAAAGAAGGTATATATATATATTTTTAAGAATATGATATCAATTTAAACTTTTTATTTTCTATCATAAAGTACGGAGTGGAAATACAAATACCAATTGAAATATGAAAAACAAATTTTCTCCCCCTTTATGAAATACCAACAAAAACAATGCGTAGGCTTGTAATAAGATACCAATTGAAAACTAAATCAATTGAAATAAAGTTGAAGCTCAAGCTCTAGCATAAACAGCATTTGTGAAAATTTATATCTTGAGCACAAATAAAACAAGTATATGTGTATGAAATAGAATGAGTACCAATCACTAATAGATGATACCAATTGAAAATATACATACACAATAAACATATGAGTATACAAAAGAATCAAAATGATACCATTTGAAAGAGTTCAATGATACCAATTGACATAACAATAAGTTCAAGTGTATACATCATATTACTATACCTCCCAATCAAGGTTCAAGTTTTAAATGATTTTCATTTTAAAGCATACACGACCATGATCTCCCATCCATTCTCCCATTAAGGGTAGGGTTTTCAAAAATAAGTTTGAAAATAGAGTATGTTTGAAAAACTCTACCATATGAAGAATACCGTAACTAGTTAAATGGAAAATCTTTTAAACTAGTACGAAATCTTTCAAGCAAGGAATAGAACAAAAAGATTTTCATAAAACATGAAATCCACATGATAATCAACACTCTAATTCAATTTAGCATACATATGACTCATAAAAACAAAACATGAGTAAATATTGAAAGTGAGGGTATAAATAAAGTGTGAATATCATAATCATGAAAATTTTCATTAAGCTCAATTATTCCTTAAACATGAAAACATGAAAAATAAAATCATCTAAACTATTTAATCTTCAAGGCATATGTATGTCTAATACAAACTAAAGTATACATACATATCCAAAACATAAAGAGTCCACAAATTATATATGCATGAAGGCACGTGGCTCAAAAGGATGTATATGTATAATAATAATTTGGATAAAATAGACATATACAAGAAGTTAAACAATTAAGCACAAAATCAAGAAAATCTTCACCAAAATAAATTTCATTTCAAGGTATATGTATGAATTGTCAACACAATAAGTATACATACATATCCCTAAACACAATTGAGTCCATATATAGATTTGCATGAAAGGCAAATGACTCAAGGGGTATACATGTATATCTTAAAGTTTGGCAATACAAACATATACATGAAGTGAAACACATAATCATAAAATAAATCCAAAAAAATAGGAATACAAGTTTAAAGTGCATGAATCATCAAAACTAGACTATACTAGCACATCTAATGGGTTCAAATAAGCAATCAAGCCCAACATATATAGATTTATTTGTGGCCCACAAGTATATACCAAGTTTAATGAAAAACTAAATCTAAACACATATTCAAATCATGAAGCATAAAACACGATAAAAATTAACATGATAAACATAAACATGATTACTATGTAAATTCACATGTTATTAGATTTATGATGTACATGATAGCTAATCAAATACGAGAACACAAAATAATAGTCCATATTAAACATGGGTGTCTCAAATACTATGCATGTATGTCAAGAATCTAATTATCATGGCATTTTCATACTAATCACTAAACAATGAAACATGCTATAAACAATGAATATTAACCGCATGTAAACAATACGTAGGAGTTAGGAATCGTTACCAAAACCTAGAAGGTAACTTTCCTTGTCTCCAAAACATGGTGGTCATCTCCACCAAACTTCCCTTGAAAGTGATGCATCCAAATAATCTCCTTTAAGTACGGAACGCATCCACTCCAAGGTGCCGCTACTCTCACGTCATGTGAGAGCCCACACCTACATAAAATAAAGAGGGGTGGTCTTTGGTACCCATACTCTTTTGGGTCCATGGGGATTAGTACCTTCTCTAACCCAAACAAATTTATTTGCTAAATTTGAGACATGTATTCTATCATAGCAAAATTTAGCAAGGTGGCCCTTACGTCCACAATGTGTACAAGTGTACACATGAGCATACATGTGATGAGTGTGTCCGTGAGGAGCATGTGTATGCCGTGGAGGGTGTGCATGAATAGATGGAACTTGTTTCTTTCGAAACAAAGTTTCCAAACGTGTATGCCCAACAACACATTGGCTCAAAGTGGAGCCCAAACAATCTACACTCTTCTTAATCAAGGATATATCATTGTTAATTAAAGAAGAAGTGTGGCATGCAATAGGTGAAGTGTGAGATACTACACTAGCATGGCAAACATGTGAAGCAATATCATTTTTCAAAGATTTATTTTTATTTAAACAAATTTCTAATTCTTTTGAAACAAATTCAATTTCTCTTTCCAAAGAATCATTATCTTTTAAAACACATTCAATTTTTGAAGACAAAATATTATTATTTTTCAAAATGATTCACAATTATTTTTATTTTTCAAAAAGTTATTTTCTTTAAGTGCAAGATCAAGTTGAGATTTTAATGAATCCCTCTCATTAGCAATCTCCTCTTTTTCTTGCAAAACAACATCAAGTCTAGCAATCAAATTTTTATTATCATTGTTAAGGCCTAGACTTTTCTTTTTCAAAATGTTATATTTTTCTATTTTTTTCACAAACAATTGATAGTTCTTCATTCAAAGCATGGGGATCAACATAATGATTTGAAGAACTAGCATTATCATCATCTAAGTGGGTTTCTGAGAGTACCTCAAGGGAGTCATTCCCTTGGATCATATGGCATTGTTGTAGCTTGGATTCTCCACTAGATTCTTCTTCTTGGATTTGCATTTGAAGCTTGGAGGTGTTGGTGGTTGTCAACAATTTCCACACTGCAAAGGCGGAATCAATGTTAGAAACACGCATAAGATAATCTTTAGGAAGTGTGCTTCTAATGGCCTCTAGGGCTTGTGCATTGGCCCCTATATGCTTGCTATCACTAAGGTAGTATTCCTTGGTAATGGCAAGGTAAACCTTATGTCCTAGGGTTTGTAAATAAACAATCATCCTAAGCTTCCAAACAATGATGTTGGAAGGGTCAAACATAGGTGGGGTCATGAAGGCCATGGGTCCAAACTATATGTGTGCAAACAAGCAAATGCAAACAATAGATTAGCAATCAAATGGATCTCACTCCTAGGATGTTAAGCCTAAGTATCAGGAGCACTAGCTCTGATACCAATTGAAAAACACCTAGAGGGGGGGTGAATAGGTGTAAGTGCTAATCTAGTGAACTAAATGCGCTAAATGCTGAAGCTAATACAAATTTTTGCAACACACTTAATACAACACACAAGTGTAGCCAAATTCCCGTGAAGGGCTCTGGACTAACTCCTCTTGATTCCCCTTGAATGGGTTGAGGTGCTATGTGAAGCTCTTGTGGTTAAGTATAAGTGAGGCACACACACAATCAAGCCAAGCATATAAGGATGAATAGCAATATGAAATAATGCAAGGCAACACAAGCAAGTATGATGATATGATATGAATGATGCTTTGCACAAATAAAAGAGAGAGAGAGAGAGTTGAGAGACAAGTGGATCAAACGCTAACAACAAGATATGTTTCGAGGTTCGAGCCCCTAGCTCTACATCCCCGCCTACACCACCGTGTAGGATTTCCAATCCACTATCTCCCACCGAGGGAACCTCTACCGAAGAGGATTTGTTACAACAAGGGAGTACCGAACTCCTCTCTCAAACACCGCCTCACAACCGAGGGGTAGGCCCGTAGCCGATACAACAACCACAATCGCCTCTACCGAAGAGGGATCAAACACAATACCACTCCGATCAACCTCTACCAAAGAGGGATACACAAATAAAGGAGGGTTTACAACTTAGAGGCTTAACCTCAAACACTTCTCTTTTTCTCTCTTTTCCACAAAACAAAGATCCTAAATAGATTAGGATAGAAGATAGCTCAAGTGTGGAAACAAAGGTGTTTTTGGAAACAAGCAACAAAGAAAAACTACTAGGGAAATCTCTTGTAAATGATAGAAAATGAAAATCAATACAATCTCCCAAAACCTTAGTTTTCTTTGATTTTCCAAAAACCCAAAAATATAAAGATGAGAGGTTTAAAGCCCAAAAACTCTTTTGAAAACTTTTTTTAAACTCTGAAAAATTGGGAATTTTTCTCTTGTAAAAACCTTGGCCAAAATCCCAAAGAATCGGGGTTTATATAGGCCCATCAGAAAACTAGCCGTTAGGCTGATGTGGCAGCCTGACAGGCTAACGGTCGACCGGCCCGGTCGACTGCCAACGGTCAGAAATGTGACCGTTGGGCAAACACGGTCGACTGGCACGGTCGACCCAAACAAACAGAGAGCACTGCTCTTAGACCCGGTCGACCGCCCGGGTCGACCGTCCCAGAGCTGCCAAACATGCACAGATATGTGTACGTCAGTCGACCGGCCCAGTCGACCGACTTCATCCCAAGTCGACTAGATCAGTTGACTAGTCGACTGGTTGAAGCCTGGAACAGAAAACTGGGTCAGAAAAATAGTTTAAAAATATTTTGAAAAATCTTTTAACACTTCTAAAAATCCACAAAACTTGTTTTAACATTTTATATTAAAACACAAACTTGTGATAAAAATTTCAAGACATATATCAATCATATCAATTCATTTTTGAGTCTTGCAAATTTTATCAAAAACAAAACTTGTATTTTTATCAAACTTGATTTTTCAATACATGAATAGGAAAGTCAAAATAAGTTTGTTTAAGATGTTTAAGCTTGTATGTATAACTAGAATACATCTATTATACATATAAACCATGTAAACTTGTTTTGATCAATCTATTCATGAAAACCAAAAACCAAACATAAAAACGTGTGTGTTTGTGCACTTGAGCATATGAACTATACTAAGCTTTACAAATTGGATCTAAACACACTAACTAAATTAGGATACCTAAGTCTTCTTGATGATCTTCATCTTCAAGACTCGATCCAAAACTCCATCCATGGGCTCGGCAATGTATGATTTTGATGCTTTGGCCCTGGAATCACCATGAAAAGCTTCTAAACACCTTTGTTGAAGCTAATCACCAACTAATATCTTGCTAATGATCTGAAACTAAAAATCACAAGAATATTAGTAAACATAACTACATGAGTTAATCATCATCAAAACTAGGGTGGAAGGCCTTTGGGCCAACACTCATTTGGGCTCGAGACACTTGGGCCAGTAGTTGGGCCTGATGTGGTTGAGCTCGAGGTAGTTGGGCCTGATGTGGTAAGGCCTGAGTTGATTGGGCCTGAGGAAGTTGGGCCCGAGGTAGTTGGGCTTGATGTGATTGAGTTGAGCTAATTGGGCCCCAGGTGGGCTTTTGGTCCTGCATAGTTTTCACACAATCAACGGCCTTTCAGTGGGCTGAGGCCTTGCCCGGGCTAATCACGTGCTTCACTGGGTATGGTCGACACATTTCCCCCCAAGACTCGGGTCTCCAGCTGCATGAGACCCTAGTCTCCAAGTCGGATACATGGCATGATCCGGCAATTTTGTCAAAATGATTTTGATAATTGGGACATTTGTCTCGAGGTAGATTTATCTCGATGTAGAGTTAAAACTTGGGGTTTGAACTTATAACCTTTTAGCTCGAGGTTCTTCCTTGGAACTGAAGCTCAATTCTTGCCTCCAAATTAAGACCCAGTGACTGACCTTTAAGCTTTTAGCTCGAAGTTACTTGAGCATGAGCTCATCTTTAAGTCATCGAGTCGAAGGTCGAGGTTTGACCTACATGCTGAGCCCGAGGTTCTTTTCTTTGGCCTTCAAGTTTTTAGTCCAACGTTCTTTTCATCTGACCTTCAAGCTTTCAACTCAAGGTCCTTCTCTTCTGACCATCAATCCTTTAGCCCGCGATTTTTTCTACTGAACTTTAAGCATTCAGCATGGGGTTCGTTTTTCTTGAGCGTTATCTCAGTTGATGCCCCGAATTTAAGCTCGAGGTGTTTCCTTTGAGCTCAAGGCTCCTCTTCGTCATGACCTTCAGACTTTCAGCCCGAGGTTTTTTTTTTGTTGACCGTTGAGCACTCAGCTTGAGGTGCTTTATGCACAAGTCGTAGCTCAGTCAAAGTCTCTGAGTTTAAGCTCAAGATGTTTCCTTGGAGCTCAAAGCTCATCTGTGTCATGACATTCTGGCATTTAGCGCGAGGTTCTTTCCTTTTGACCTCAGAGCGTTCAGCTCTAGGTTCTTAGCCGTAGCTAAGTTAATGTCCCTGAGTTTGAGGTGAAGGTATTTCCTTAGAGCTCGAAGCTCATCTATGTCGTGACATTCAAGCCTTTATCTCGAGGTTCTTTCCTATTGACCTCTGAGCATTCAGCATGAGGTTCTTTTTGCTCGAGCCATAGCTCCATCAATATCCCCAAGTTTGAGCTTGAGGTGTTTCCTTAGAGATCAAAGCTAATCTATGTCATGACCTTCGAGACTTTAGCCTGAGGTTCTTTCCTATTGACCTCCGAGCATTCAGCTCAAGGTTCTTTTTGCTCAAGTTGTAGCTTAGTCGGTCCCTCCGAGTTTGAGCTTGAGGTGTTTCCTTAGAGATCAAAGCTTATCTATGTTGTCTCCTTTATGCCTTTAGCTTGAGGTTCTTTGTTCTGAAGCTGTAGCTCAGTCGATGCCCCTGAGTTTGAGCTTGAGGTGTTTCCTTGGAACTCAAAGCTCATCTACATCGTGACCTACGGGCATTTAGCCTGAGGTTTTTTCCATTGACCTCTGATTATTCAGCTCGAGGTTCTTTTTTCTCGGGCCGTAGCTCAGTTGATGCCCTCGATTTTGAGCTTGAGGTGTTTCCTTAGAGCTCAAAGCTCATCTATGTTGTGACCTTCGGGCCTTTAGCCCGAAGGTTCTTTTTTTTCTCGAGACGTAGCTCAGTTGATGCCCCCAAGTTCGAGATTGAGGTGTTTCCTGAATCAAAATGAGAAGCCTCAGGGAGATCTATGAGCAGATAGAAGAAGATGGAGAAACTAATCTCTTTTGTTTATATGCCGATCATGAGCCTCTCACTTTCAAAGAGGCTAAGGAAGAAGATCGTTGGCGATCAGCAATGAAGGAGGAGATGCATGCCATCCAGAAGAACGACACATGGGAGTTGACAGCACTTCCACAAAATCACAAGGTGATAGGTGTCAAATGGGTGTACAAGATCAAACGCACAGCAGATGGTGAGGTTGATCGGTACAAGGCGAGGCTTGTGGCGAAAGGCTACAAACAAAAATACGGCATCGACTATGAAGAAGTCTTTGTACCAGTTGCTCGATTAGATACGGTGAGACTATTAATTTCACTTGCAGCTCATCACAGGTGGAAGTTATATCATCTAGATTACGGAGTCGGACTTGTGAGTCGCTATATGGAGACATCGAAGGAGTCTCATTGGCTAGCTGCAAAGAGAATTCTAAGGTATATCAAAGGCACACTCAACCTTGATCTATTTTATACTTATAGTGAAACTGCAGAGTTAGTAGGCTATTCAGATAGCGACTGGGGAGGTGACCGAGATGAGAGAAAAAGCACCACTAGCTATGTCTTCTATCTTGGGTCAACTGCATTTTCATGGACCTCAAAGAAGCAAGGAGTTGTGGCCTTATCTTCATGCGAAGCAGAGTATGTTGCAGCTTCATCTACTGTATGTGAAGTTATTTGGTTGCGGAACATTTTAAAGGAATTGGATCATCCACAAGAAGAAGCAACTGTAATATTTGTAGACAACAAATTAGCCATCCAACTTTACATCATGGGAGGAGCAAACATATAGATACACGGTTTCATTTTCTCAGAGACCATGTAAAGCAGAAAACTGTGGAGCTGGAGTATTGTCATACCATGGAGCAAGTAGCAGATATTTTCACCAAGCCATTGCCTATTGAACCTTTTAGAAGGCTAAAAGAAATGCTCGGTATGAAAACATTTTGATTTGAGGGGGTGTGTTGGAATATCAAATAAAATTGTTTTTTTGGAAGATGATGAGTCATCAATCATCATCAAATTAGGAGTCATGATCAAATTAGGAGTCATCATCAAATTAGGAGTCATCATCAATTTAGGAGTTGTAATTCTTGAATTTGGAGGTTTCTTTTCTTGTAAGTTTTGAAGCCTATAAAAGGCCATGTACCTCTTTGTTTTTTGTATCAAGAAATCAAGCAATAAAGCAAGCAAGCAAGTAAGAAAAATTGCTCTCCTCTTAAAATTTTAGATTATAGTATATTAGTCCGTAGACTAGTATACAACATTTCCTTGGAGCTCAAAGCTTATATATATCGCGACCTTCAGGCCTTTAACCCCAAGCTCTTTTTATCGTGCTCCAAGCATTCAGCTCGAGGTTTTGTTGTCTATGCTCGTTTTTCCCTTCAAGCATGCAGCTCGATGTGACCTTTAGGTTTGTTCCCCGAGGTTCATTTAACTGAAGCATTCAGTTTGAGGTGACCTTCAAATTTCTTACCCGAGGTTCATTTTACCTGAAGCATTTAGACCTTCAGGTTTCTTACCCGATGTTCATTTTACCTAAAGCATTCAGCTTGAGGCGACCTTCAGGTTTCTTATCCGATGTTCATTTTACCTAAAGCATTCAGCTTGAGGCGACCTTCAGGTTTCTTACCCGATGTTCATTTTACCTAAAGCATTCAGCTTGACCCGACCTTCAGGTTTCTTTCCTGGGTTTCGTTTTCATTTGTCCTTGAAGCTCTTTGGTCGAGGTCTTTTCTTTTGAGTCGTTGCTCTGTTGATGTAGTTAGTTTCCAGAAACAATCTGGCAACTAATCAATATCACCGATCTAGTTGGCCAGGTCGGTGAATATCA
Source organism: Agave tequilana (assembly GCA_038442645.1). NCBI lineage: Eukaryota > Viridiplantae > Streptophyta > Magnoliopsida > Asparagales > Asparagaceae > Agave > Agave tequilana. The sequence continues at coordinate 60,863 of JAVJIF010033781.1, forward strand.
GGTGGGAGGTCTTTCGTTCAATAGAACGTTTTTTAATTAAAGAACCACCTTTCAATTACCTTCCTTGGTTAAACACCTATTAGACTTTATGAGTCAATCTCAATATACTGAATATCAGTATAACCCTTGTATAAAAAAAGTTAATTCACTTATACAGTACTTGAAATGAGGTATACTTATAGCGAATCTCCTTAAGACAATTACGTCCCTTGCTACGGTGCTAACGGGTTATTGGACGCTGGTCTCCCAAGATACAACACTCCTTCACGGTATTTGGATAGCACTACAAAATTACCGTACGGTCGAACCGTAGTTAACCAGTACCTTCACAAGATTATCAAAGCATCAGGAACAAGACAAATTTCAGGGAGAATATTTGTCTTTACTTTGAAGGAACACCCACTGTAGAGAAAGAAGGAAGATAGAAGAATATTCTTCTTCGGAAGTCAAAGATTCAGACAACAATTCTATTAAAGAATCTGTTGAATTTTTTGAGCCTTCTTTCAGAAGGAATCTGGTGGAAGTCACTTCGGATCCGAGTTGCAGAATTCCCACTCCCTATTGGAAGTCCCACTTCAGAATACAGAGGAGGAACTTGCATTCCTTTTCCTTTTCTGTGTATTTTGTTGAATTTGTTATATTTCTTTGAGAGAAACGGAGCGCTATGTATAGCGCTCTGTGACGGGTAGATCCATCTGAACCCAACCGAACGGTTGCAACGGTTCGATCTGAACGGTTGCAACGGTTCGATCTGAACCGTTGCAACGGTTCGTTTTGAAAGTGCTCTAAGGCCAAATGAAAGCACACCTAGAGGGGGGGTGAATAGGTGTACTTGCTAATCTAGAAACTAAATGCGCTAAATGCGGAAGCTAATGCAAATTTTGCAACACACTTAATACAACACACAAGTGTAGCCGAATTCCCCGTGAGGGGCTCTGGACTAACTCCTCTTGATTCCCCTTGAATGGGTTGAGGTGCTATGTGAAGCTCTTGTGGTTAAGTATAAATGAGGCACACACAAACAACCAAGCATACACAAGATATAGCAATATGAATTATGCAAGGTACAATGCAAGCAATGTATGATATAAATAATGATGCTTTGCACAATATAAATAGAGAGAGTTGAGAGACAATGGATCAAACGTAAAGGCCAAGATATGTTTCGAGGTTCGAGCCCCTAGCTCTACATCCCCGCCTACACTACCGTGTAGGATTTCCAATCCACTATCTTCCACCGAGGGAACGTCTACCGAAGAGGATTTGTTACAACACAAGGAGTACCAAACTCCTCTCTCAATACAAACACCACCTCACACAAGAGGGGTAGGCCCTTAGCCAAACAACAACCAATCCACCTCACACTTGAGGGATACAAACCAACAACCAACTCCACCTCACCAAGAGGGAGCAAACAACAACCAACTCCACCTCTCACTAGAGGGAGCAAACCACAATCCTCAACCTCTACCGAAGAGGGAGCAACCCAATCAAAGCAAGGGTTTACAACAAGTGGTCTCTTTCAACCACAAACAATCTCTCCTTTTCCACAAACAAAAGATCCTAAATAGATTAGGATAGAAGATAGCTCAAGTGTGGAAAACTAAGTGTTTTTGATTAAAGAAAACTCTTGGGAAAACACAAAAAATGATATAGAGATTTTTGCTCAAAAACAATTCCCAAAACCTAGTTTCTTTTTGAAAATGACCAAACACTTAAAAACAATAGAATGAGTCTTTTTGCTCTTTAAACACTTTTTAAAACTTGTTTTTAAAACCATAGAATGGGAGAAAATCAGCTCTAGAAATTTTGGCCAAAATCCCAAGAATTGGGTTTTATATAGGCCCATCAGAAAACTAGCCGTTACGCTGATCTGGCAGCCTGACAGGCTACCGTCGGTCGGCCCAGACGACCGCCAACGGTCTGAAATATGACCGTTGGGCAAACCCGGTCGACCGCCCGGTCGACCCAAATAAACAGAGAGCAAAGCTCTCTGGTTCGGTCGGCCGCCCGGCCAACCGTCCCTGTGGCTGCCAAACGTGCACAGGCTTGTGCACGCGGTCGACCTCATGGGTCACCGACCTTAGGTGCGGTCGACCCATGCGGTCGGCTGACCTGGCCTGTCAGCCACTGTTCTGGGTCAGAAACATATGTTAAAAATTTTCTAAAAAACTTTTTAAGTCTTGTAAAAATACCCAAAAATAGTTTTATCATTTTGCATTGATATGTAACATGTGATAAAAAGTTTAGCTCAAATATAAATCAATATGAACTATTTTTTGGTGTTTAAACATTTTTACCAAAAAACCAAAACATGTATTTTATCAAACTTGAATTTTTTCTATACATGAATAAGATGGTCAAAATAAGTTTGTATAGGAAGTTTAAGCATGCATGTATAACTAGAATACATCTATTATACATATAAACTATTTAAACTTGTTTTGATCAATTTATTCATGAAAACCAAACACCAAACATAAAACGTGTGTGTTTTGTGCACTTGAGCTATCAACTATACTAAGCTTTTACACACGGATCTAAAACACACTATCTAAACTATGGATTCCTAAGTCTTCTTGACGATCTTCCATCTTCAAGACGACTCGATCCCAAACGTGATCCACTGAGTGCAAAGGTATGATCTTGATGCTCGGGCACGGGAATCACCATGTGAAGGCTTCCAAACTCCTCTTTTTGAAGCAATCACCAACTAATATCTTACTAATGATCTGAAACTTAAAATCACAAGATTATTAGTAAACATAACTACATGAGTTAATCATCATCAAAACTAGGGTGGAAGGCCTTTGGGCCAACAATCTCCCCCTTTTTGATGATTGACAAAACTCATGGAGTTATATATGCATGGATTAAAGTTAAGCTTCAAAGAAGCTCCCCCTTAAACTCATGTATAAACAATAAACAATAATATGCAATGAATATTCTTAAACATGAATGCATACATAGATATGCGTAAACAATAAAAAGGTTCTAGATACCAATGAAATTTTAAAAACAAAACATGCTCTAGAAACCAATTAAAATTAAACTAAATTAAACTTAATATATGCAAAACATAAACATGCATATATAAATCTTATAAACTCAAAATCTTTCTCCCCCTTTTTATCAATCATCAACAAAGGGGTAAACAATCAAAACAAAACAAAATCTTCTCACCCTTTTTAATACAAAGAATCAATCATCAATAAAGGGTTAAATGCAAAACTAAATCAATACATTTTTCTCCCCCTTTTTGTCTAAGACAAAAACAAAACCAATTAGGGGTGACAATCAATTAAGGTACCAATTGAAAATATGTCAAAGAATAGCATCTTGATACCAATTTAAAGGAACAAACAAAAAAAATATTGATACCAATTTAAGCAAAACACATGAAAATCTTGATACCAATTTAAATTAAACATAATAAATTTTGAATGTCTAAACAAAATTTTTGATACCAATTGTAAATGTTTTTCATTTTGAACATATGATACCAAATTTAAATTTTCAATCATAAAGTTTGGGAGTACAAATACCAATTGAAAGACAAAATCAAATTTTCTCCCCCTTTATGAAATACAAACTAAAACAATGCATAGGCTTGATACCAATTTAAAAGTAATCAATTGAAACAAAATTGAAGCTCAAGCTTAGCATAAACACAAACATATATATATATATATGGAAAATAGATACCAATTAAAATGATATTCTTTAAAATGAAAGCATACATACATACAAACATATATGAGTATACAAGAAAGGTCAAAATTGATACCAATTGAAAGAATTCAATGATACCAATTGAAATAACAATAAGATCAAGTGTATACATCATATTATCTACCTGCCAATCATGGTTCAAGTTTTAAATGATTTTCATTTTAAAGCATTCATGAACATGATCTCCCATCCACCTCCCATTGAAGGTAGGGGTTTTCAAAAATAGGTTTGAAAATTAAAGTATGTTTGAAAACTCTACCAAAATGAAGAATACCGTAACTAGTTATATGAAAAATTTGTAAACTAGTACGAAATCCTTCAAGTAAGGAATAAAACAAAATTATTTTTCATGAAGACATGAAATCACAAGATAGTCAACACTCATAATCAATTAAGCATAAATATGACTCATGAAAACAAACACATGAGTGGAACAATAAATGAGAGTGTACAAATAAGATGTGAAGATCATAATCATGAAAGATAGACAATAAGCTCAATATTCCTTAAAACAAAAAACATGAAATCATCAAAACTTATTTAATCTTCAAGGTATATGTATGTCCTATACAAACTAAGGTATACATACATATCCAAACACAACGAGTCCACAAAGATATATGCATGAAGGTACGTGGCTCAAAGGATGTATATGTATAACAATAATTTAGATAAAATGCACATATACATGAAGTTAAACAAAAACACATGGAAACATGAAAAACTAAATTTTCATTAAATAAATTTCATTTCAAGGCATATGTATGATTTGTCAACACAAAAAGTATACATACATATCCTTAAACACAATTGAGTCCATATGTATAGATTTGCATGAAAGACAAATGACTCAAGGGGTATACATGTATAACTTAAGGTTTGACAAAATAGACATATACATGAAATGTAAACACATAAACATAAAACAAATCAAAAGTAGGAATACAAGCCTAAAATGTATGAATCATCAAAACTAGACTATACTAGCACATCTAATGGGCTCAAATAAGCATTCAAGCTCAAACATATATAGATTTATTTGTGGCCCACTATATGCACAATTATAAATCCTAGTCTTAATGAAAACTAACATTTAAACAAATATTCAAATCATGAAGCATCAAAAACAAGATAAAAATCATGATGATAAACATAAACATGATTATTATACAAATCCACATGTTATTAAACCTATGATAAACATGATAGCTAAACAAACGGTGAGAACACAAAATAATAGACCATATTAAACATGGGTGTCTCAAAATGCTAAACATGTACGTCAAGGATTTAATAAACATGGCATTATCATAATAATCTACAAACAATAAAACATGCTATATATGATAAACATGAAAAGCATGTAAATAAAAATTAGGAGTTAGGAATCGTTACCAAAACCTAGAAGGCAACTTTCCAAGTCTCCAAAACATGGTGGTCCTCTCCACCAAACATCCCTTGAAAGTGATGCATCCAAATTGTTCTCTTTAAGCACGGAACGCATCCACTCCAAGGTACGACTACTCTCACGTCATGTGAGAGCCCACACCTACATCAAAAATTTTAGGGGTGGTCTTTGGTACCCATATCTTATTGGGTCCATGGGGTTAGTACCTTCTCTAACCCAAACAAAATTCTTTACTAAATTTACATTATGTATTCTATCATAGCAAAATCTAGCAAGGTGGCCCTTACGTCCACAATGTGTACATGTGTACACATGAGCATACATAGTGTGATGGGTGTGTCCGTGAGGAGCATGTGTATACCGTGGAGGGTGTGCATGAATAATAGATGGAACTTGTTTCTTTCGAAACAAGATTCCAAGCGTGTATGGCCCACAGCACATTGGCTCAAAGTGGAGCCCAAACAATCTACACTCTTCTTTAAAACATTTATATCATTTTTAATTAAAGAGAAGTGTGGCATGCAATAGGTGAAGTGTGTGATACTACCCTAGCATGGCAAACATGTGCATCAATCTTATTTTGCAAAACAATATTTTTCTTTAAACACATATCTAAATCTTTTGAAATAGAAATAATTTTTGTTTTCAAAACAACATTCTCCTTTAAAACAAAATAAATTTTTGAAGACAAGTTTTCATTTTTCTTCAAAATATTTTCACAATCATTTTTATTTTTCAACAAATCATTTTCTTTTAGTGCAAGGTCTAGTGGAGATCTCAATGAATCCCTTTCATTATAGACCTCAACCTTCTCTTGCAAAACACAATCAAGTTTAGAAGACAATTTTTCATTTTCTTTAGTTAAAGCAAAAGTCTTCTTTTTCAACAAATTATATTTTTCAATTAATTTTTCACAAACTATAGATAGTTCTTCATTTAAAGCATGGGGATCAACAAAATCATTTGAAGAACTAGCATAATCATTACTATCTAGTTGAGATTCTGAAAGTACCTCAAAGGAGTCATTCCTTGGACCATATAGCATTGTTGTGGCTCGGATTCATCTCCACTGGATTCCTCTTCTTGTTGGATAGGCGTTTGAAGCTTGGAGGAGGTGGTTGTTGTCAACTTGTTCCACACTGCAAAAGCGGAATCAAGGTTAGAAACACTCAAGAGATAATCTTTAGATAATGTGCTTCTAATGGCCTCAAGGGCTTGTGCATTGGCCCCTATATGCTTGCTATCACTAAGGTAGGATTCCTTGGTAATGGCAAGGTAAACCTTATGTCCTAGGGTTTGTAAATAAAAGGTCATCCTAATCTTCCAAACAATGATGTTGGAAGGGTCAAACATAGGTGGGGTCATGAAGTCCATGGGTCCAAACTATATGTGTGCAAACAAGCAAATGCAAATGTAGATTAGCAAACAAATGGATCTCACTCCTAGGATGTTAAGCCTAAGTATCAGGAGCGTAGGCTCTGATACCATTGAAAGTGCTCTAAGGCCAAATGAAAGCACACCTAGAGGGGGTGAATAGGTGTACTTGCTAATCTAGAACTAAATGCGCTAAATGCGGAAGCTAATGCAAATTTTGCAACACACTTAATACAACACACAAGTGTAGCTAATTCCCCGTGAGGGGCTCTGGACTAACTCCTCTTGATTCCCCTTGAATGGGTTGAGGTGCTATGTGAAGCTCTTGTGGTTAAGTATAAATGAGGCACACACAAATAACCAAGCATACACAAGATATAGCAATATGAATTATGCAAGGTACAATGCAAGCAATGTATGATATGAATAATGATGCTTTGCACAATATAAATAGAGAGAGAGTTGAGAGACAATGGATCAAACGCAAGGTCAAGATATGTTTCGAGGTTCGAGCCCCTAGCTCTACATCCCCGCCTACACCACCGTGTAGGATTTCTAATCCACTATCTCCCACCGAGGGAACCTCTACCGAAGAGGATTTGTTACAACACAAGGAGTACCAAACTCCTCCTCTCAATACAAACACCACCTCACACAAGAGGGGTAGGCCCTTAGCCAAACAACAACCAATCCACCTCACACTTGAGGGATACAAACCAAACCAACTCCACCTCACCAAGCGGGAGCAAACAACAACCAACTCCACCTCTCACTAGAGGGAGCAAACCACAATCCTCAACCTCTATCGAAGAGGGAGCAACCCAATCAAAGCAAGGGTTTACAACAAGTGGTCTCTTTCAACCACAACAATCTCTCCTTTTCCACAAACAAAAAGATCCTAAATAGATTAGGATAGAAGATAGCTCAAGTGTGGAAAACTAAGTGTTTTGATCAAAGAAAACTCTTGGAAAAACACCAAAAATGATATAGAGATTTTTGCTCAAAAACAATTCCCAAAACCTAGTTTCTTTAAAATGACCAAACACTTAAAAACAAATAGAATGAGTCTTTTTGCTCTTTAAACACTTTTTAAAACTTATTTTTAAAACCAGAGAATGGGAGAAAATCAGCTCTAGAAATCTTGGCCAAAATCCCAAAGAATTGGCTTTATATAGGCCCATCAGAAAACTAGCCGTTAGGCTGATCTGGCAGCCTGACAGGCTACCGGTCGGCTGGCCCAGCCGACCGCCAACGGTCTGAAATATGACCGTTGGGCAAACCCGGTCGACCGCCCGGTCGACCCAAATAAACAGAGAGCAGAGCTCTCTGGTTCGGTCGGCCGCCCGGCTGACCGTCCCTGTGGCTGCCAAACGTGCACAGGCTTGTGCACGTCGGTCGACCTCATGGGTCGACCGGCCTTAGGTGCGGTCGACTCGTGCGGTCGGCCGACCTGGCCTGTCAGCCACTGTTTTGGGACAGAAACATATGTTAAAAATATTTCTAAAAACTTTTTAAGTCTTGTAAAAATACCCAAAAATAGTTTTATCATTTTGCATTGATATGTAAACATGTGATAAAAGTTTAGCTCAAATATCAATCAATATGAACTATTTTTGTTTTTAACATTTTTACCAAAAACCAAACATGTATTTTTATCAAACTTGGATTTTTCTATACATGAATAAGATAGTCAAAATAAGTTTGTATAGGAAGTTTAAGCATGCATGTATAACTAGAATACATCTATTATACATATAAACTATTGAAACTTGTTTTGATCAATCTATTCATGAAAACCACACACCAACATAAAACGTGTGCGTTTGTGCACTTGAGCATATCAACTATACTAAGCTTTTACACATGGATCTAAAAACACTATCTAAATTATGGATACCTAAGTCTTCTTGACGATCTTTCATCTTCAAGACGACTCGATCCCAAACGTGATCCACCGAGTACAAAGGTATGATCTTGATGCTCGGGCACGGGAATCACCATGTGAAGGCTTCCAAACTCATCTTTTTGAAGCAATCACCAACTAATATCTTGCTAATGATCTGAAACTTAAAATCACAAGATTATTAGTAAACATAACTACATGAGTTAATCATCATCAAAACTAGGGTGGAAGGCCTTTGGGCCAACACGTTTCAGACAAAAACCGCCCAACTGTTCGCGGCAGTTTTTTTGTCAGCCGTTGCGTTGATTCGGTTCGGATTCGGATGGCGGAGCGGGTACGATCCGCTGTAACCCATACCCGTGAGACCAGTTCAAAAAGAACCAGACCAGGTAGGGAACCCGAGCCTGAGCCCGAGCTTGGCCAGGCTCTGGTGCCGGGGTTGCCGCCACCGGCGGCGCGCGCGGGTATGGTTTCCCCTAATCGCGCGCGAAAACTCTAAGTATCCAAAGGGCACACCCTTTGTTCCCATTTTTCTCTATTTAAACACTTCAAACTTTCATCCCTTGACCAATGTAAGACTAAATGCTTTTAGCTACCTTTAGTCGCCTTTTGGCTTTTAATTAGGCAAACTTTAGACTTTAATATTTCATTCATTCGAAGTCAAAATTGAATATGTGAATATACCACGTTCATTCCCAATGGAAGGAGAACACACTCCAACTATTATCCAATTATTCTATCAACGGATCTCGCCGTAATTCAACTCAAAGATTCACATTTATTCTTCAATTTTCCCAACAATCCCCCATAATGAATGGAGATTCAAGGAATTGACATACAATGAGACTGACTCTATAGTGAAAGGTACTTTAGAAAAGAAACTACATCAGGATAGTTAAAGTAGGTCTAGAACCTTTCATAGCGAAAGTTTTATCGGACTTACTAGCTAATCAGTGAACTAAGTCTTGAACTATTAGTCTTAGTGTAAGCCAAGTCAACAAGTTTCACGCAGTAACTTTTCAAATGAACTTTGGTTCTCAGTTATGTCCATTTTGGCCCTGGACATTCTTAGTTTCAGAGAGTATCTTTAGGGAATAACAGCCTCCATAGAAATTCCCAAAGAGCTGACCCAACTCTATACTCACATAGGTGATCGTCCTATTAAGTACTCTACTCCACTTGTTTAATAACAAGATATAGGCAACATTAAAAGCGTTAAGCTTATCCTTGATCCACTTGTAGAAAGCACTTGTGTGCACCTTAAGAATGGATTGGAGTCAAGTTCCTAAGTGCTTACTTGCTGAGTCAATCATAACTAGTTTTTCCTCTTGAACTTAGTCCGTGGGTCCAGTCGCTAAGTGAGGTTTCCATTAAGCTGACTCGGTAAGGTTAGACTTTTAGACCCATTCCCCTCAATGCGCAGTTTATATGGTCTCCACTTAAATAATTGGTAAGCGGATCCGCTAAATTATCTTTTGACGAGACAAAGTCAATAGAGATAATTCTATTTGAGAGCAACTTCTTAACAGTATTATGTCTACGAAGAATCTATCTAGACTTACCGTTGTATATAAAATTTTGTGCCACAGATATAGCTGCTTGATTATCGCAGTATATACATATAGCGGGTACTGGCTTTGCGATAATAGTATATCTTTCAAAAATTGTCGAAACCATTCTGCTTCTTCTCTGGTCTTATCTAAGGTTATGAATTCCGATTTCATAGTGGAACGGGCAATGCGTGTTTGTTTGGAAGATTTTTAAGATACCGCTCCTCCTCCTAGAGTAAATACATATCCACTAGTTGATTTTGATTCCTCAGAATCGGCAATCCAATTAGCATCACTGTATCCTTCAAGTACAGGTGGATACTGTCCATATCTCAAGGAATATTCTTTGGTATGTGATACATAACCTAAAACTCGTAGTAGAGCAGTCCAATGATCATCACTAGGGCTACTAGTGTATCTGCTTAACTTGCTTACAGCGTAAGCAATATTGGGTCTAGTGCAATTTATTAAATACATTAGACTTCCGATAATATGAGAATACTCCAACTGGCGTACTCTAGTTCCTGTATTCTTATGAAGGTGAACGTGTGGGAGAAAAAAATTTATATTCTCCTTTATCCCATGATCCTTGAATCTTTCTATCAACTTATCCACGTAGTGAGATTGAGATTGACTGATTCCATCTAGTGTTCTTGTGATTTTAATTCCTAAAATTACATCAGCAACCCCCAGATCCTTCATGTAAAATTATTAGATAACATTCTTTTAGTGGACTTAATAATTTCAATATTAGTCTCAAGTATCAACATGTCGTCTACATAAAGACAAACAATGATACATGCATTTTTAACTGTTTTAGTGTAAACACACTTATCGCATTCATTGATATGAATCTATCTTTGATCATGATGCTATCGAATTTCTTATGCCATTATTTTACAGCTTGCTTTAAACTGTATAAGGATTTTACCAATTTACACACTTTGTGTTCTTAGCCCTTACTGTAAATCCTTCATGTTGCTTCATATATATTTCTTCATTTAATTCACCATTTAAGAATGCAGTCTTGACATCCATTTGATGGATATCTAAGTTATGTAATACTGCAATTGTAATCAACATCTGAATGGAGATTATTCTTATTACTGGTGAATAAGTATCGAAGTAGTCAAGTCCTTCCTTTTGTCGATAGCCCTTGGCTACTAATCTAGCCTTGTACTTATCGATAGATCCATTAGGTTTTAATTTTCTTTTGAAAATCCACTTACACCCAATTGGTTTACTGCCAGGAGGTAAATTTGCCAATTCCCAAGTATGATTACTTAGTATGGATTCTATTTCACTATTTATAGCTTCTTTTCACATTTGTGCTTCTAGAGTAGACATATCCTCTTTAAATGTTTGCGGCTCGCTTTCAATAGCGTATGCTATGAAATCTGGACCAAAAGATTTTAAGATTCTAGATCTCTGACTTCTTCTTGGTTCAATTTTCCGCATTAACAATCGGTTCCTCTAGGGATTTCGTCCTAAATGCCATCTCATGTGTTCTTTTCTCAGAAGTCTTATTTGTTTCCCGTTTATATGGAAAGATGTCTTCAATGAACACAACATCTCTGGATTCGATAATCATGTTTACATGAATATCTGGTACTTCTAATTTATGAAACAGAAATCAGTAGGCACTACTTTTCAAGGCATAGCCTATGAATATGCAGTCCATAGTTCTTACTCCCAGCTTAGTCTTTTTAGGTAATGGTGCTAGTACCTTTGCAAAGCACCCCCACATTTTGAGGTAATGGTAAGAAGGTGTCCTTCTATGCCATAACTCAAATGGTATAAGACTAAGTTTCTTGTGGGGTACTCTGTTTAGAATATAATTTGTAGTTAACAGAGCTCCCCCCACAAGTTCTGCGGAGCTCTAGAACTTACGAGCATGGAATTGACCATCTCCTTCAAAGTTGAGTTGATTCTCAACTTCGGCTTTATATGTTATAAACATATTCATTGTCTCATCCTTACTGTTTAAAAGATACACATAACAATATCTTGTACAGTCATCAATAAAAATAATAAAATACTTTTTCCTGCCTCTAGTTGGCATAAACTTCAGGTCACACAGATCGCTATGAATTAACCCTAAAGGTTCTGTATTTCGATCAATTGAGTGAAATGAATTTTTCACGAACTTGGTCTCAACACAAATCTCACACTTGTGAATTTCTTTCAAGTTGAGTTTAGGAAGATATCCTAGATTAGACAAGTTTTTTAAAGACTTATAATTTACATGCCTAATCTAGCATGCCATAAGATAGGAGACTCAAGCAAATAAATAGAAGACTTTTCTTTATTTATAAGCTTAGAGTATAAATACACAGACTTTTTGTCACCACTGCAACATTGGCTTTAAAAAGTCCATCAACAAGATAACCCTTTCCCACATACATCCCACCCTTAGTAAGTATAAATTTATCTGATTCAAAAACTATTCTAAATCCTTTCTTACTAAGTATTTATCTAGAGATCAGATTCTTGTAGATATCTGGAACATGTAGCACATCGTTTAGAGTAAGCTCTTTTCTAGATGTCTATTTCAAGATGACCTTTTCTTTTCCCTCAACCTTGGAGATGACTTAGTTTCCCATGAAGAGTTGCTCATCTTGCTTTAGTTTTTTATATTCAGAGAATAATAATTTCTTAGAGTAGATATTCCGAGTAGCCCTAGTGTGAACCCATCAATTCTTATTGTTGGTCGTCAGATTCACTTCTAACACCACTGCTGAAAGGCTTGGCGACGCATGGTCGGAAAGGTTTGCTTATGGATGGTTCTTCTTATTCCTTTTGAGACGGCTGCGACATTCATTCGCCTTATGCCCCTTTTTGTGGCAGATGTAGCAAGTTTCCTTGAAGCGCATGTTCTTGCCTTCTTAGCCTTACCTTTGAACCCTTGAGCAGTTTTCTTCCGCTTTAAGCTTTTAAAAGTAGACGCTTTCCTCTTTGATGTTGGCCCAAAAGGTTACACTCTCCATTTGTTTAGAGTTTTGATGTTAACAAAACAAATAAGAGCTATTTGGTACTAATAAGTTTGTTTAAGATAAGTTTCAGGTTAGTACCATATTTGGAGGCCATTGCTTAGCTTTTGCAAGAACTTCTAGGTTCACGAAGCAAAGAAGGCGTTTTTGCACATCTAGGAAGGAACATGAAGAGAAGGCTCTAGCAAGGCATTGCATGGCTCAAGACTTCAAGATTGCTCAAGATGATTCATTAGATTTGTTTCTACTTTTATAGTTTTGTTAAAGAATAGTGAATAGGTTTGAAGCTCTATCACACACGTTTTTGCGCACATCTTATTTCCAAAAATATTCCTATAATATGTACAAAATATTTTAATATACAATCTTCTGTTTACAAATTCATTATTATATTTTATACTTATCCCTATTAAAAAATATTTTATTAAAAATCAAATCATCTTCAAAATTCTGTTTTTATTTTGGCCTTTGACCTGAGCCGGTCGACCGTCCGGTCAGCCGACCCTGTGTCAGGTCAAGCCGGTCGACCGAGGTTCTGGCAGCAGTGCGTATCCGTGTGCACGTTTCACGGTCGACCGGGTGGTCGACCGGAACCCGCCTGACTGTAAGACATTTGCTCTCTGTATTTTTCGGTCGACCGGGCGGTCGACCGAGAGCCGGCAACGGCTCTTATTTTTGAACTTCGGTCGACCGACCGATCGACCGGAATAGCCGTTTGTACAGTAACGGCTATAATTTTAAACATGTTTTATTTTGTCTTTTTCTCCCTAATAAGTGTTTAAATGTTATTTTCTGACCCTAATACTTCCTAATTGGCCTTAAGTATGTTTTATCTCTAAACCCTAGCCCTCTACTATAAATAGGGGTGTTTGGGGAGAGGTTCATAACAAGAAAAATTTGCAAAAGTTTCAAAAGTTTAAGGCATTCAAAAGAGCTTTGTTTCTTGGTGTTTGTGCTGAATATTTCTCTCATTTTCTGAAGTGTTTTTCAAAACTCTCTGATTTCTTTTCTCTTTTCACTTACACACAAGAGCTTCAATCCTCTCATCATTCTACAAGGATTTTTGTAAGGGAAGAGACATTTTCAAAAGAGAGTTTGTGGTCTTTTGATCACCAAGAGAGAACTTGTACTTGAGATTGTGGAGTTGGGTACTCCGGTGTATTTGTAACATCTTTGTGAAGTTATAGTGGTTAGAAATCCTTCTGGGGAAGGTGGGGACGTAGAGCTGGGTGCTCGAACCTCGAAAAATTTTGGTGTTTGCGTTTGGTTTACTTGCTCTTGCTTTACTTTCATTGCTCTTATTACTTGCTCTCTATTTTCATTGCAATATTCACTTGTGTTCATTCATCTTGTCAATCAAAGTCCCATACAACAAGATTGCATTGTGCACCTCCAACTCATATCCAGAGGAATCACGAGGAAGGAGTTCAGAGCCCTTCATGGGAAATCCGGCTTCTAGTCTTGTTTTGGGAGATTGTTGCATCATAATTTTTATTTGTGCATTGATTAGCATTATCACCTATTCACCCCCCCTCTAGGTGATTTTCAATTGGTATCAGAGCTTGGACTCTAGGTTTGGCTTAACATCCTTAGATAGATCCTTAAAATTTGCTAATCAACATTTGCATTCCATTTGTCATTCACTAGTAAACATGGTCGATAACATCAAAACCCCTCCTAAATTTGATGGACTCAACTTCCCTATTTGGAAGGTTAGGATGACTATCTTTTTGCAATCTTTAGGTAGCTTAGTAGCTAAATCCTTGACCAAACCCTATGTAGTACCCGATAGTGATGAGAGCACATGGACCGACTTTACCTTTAGAGAATATGAGGCTAACTCCAAGGCCCAAAATTCCCTTCTAACCGCCTTGAATGAGGACGACCTTACACGGGTAATACATTGCCAATCTGCCTATGAGATTTGGCAACATTTTTGGTCACACACGCGGGAACTTCACAAGTTAAGAGAGCTAAGATAGATCTCTTAAGGTCCTAATATGAATCTTTTAAAATGATTGATGATGAAACCATTGATTGCATGATTACAAGGTTTACTAAAATCACCAATGCTCTTTCCTCTTTAGGTGATGTTATCTCCAATGACCAAAAGGTGCGAAAAGTGATTCGGGCTCTTCCTTCATCATGGGAGATAAAGGCCACCACCTTGAAAGAATTGAACGACAAGGATGAAATGGACCTCATCAGTCTCATTGGGAACTTAAAGACCCATGAGATGGAAAAGAAGGCAAGAGAAGAGGCCGCTCCGCTAAAGAAGAAGTCTATACCCTTCAAATCTTCATCCACTCTTGAGGACGATGAAGAAGATGAAGAAGAAGATGAGGAGCTCTCCCTTCTTGTGCGAAATGTCAAAAGGATGTACCGAAGAACAAGCTCAACTTCCGAAGAAAATTTGAAGGTAAAGAGGAGAGAAGAATTATTTGCTACAATTGCCGAAAGCCCGGACATATCATGACGGATTGCCCGGAGTTCAAGAAGAAGATGACTTCCTCCTTCAAGCCAAAGAAGCAGGTGGAAAAGAAAGCGTACAAAGCAACTTGGGATTCGGAAAGCGAGTCCGAAGACGAGGTGGATACGGCAAACATGTGTTTCATGGCAAACACACCAAAGGTAACCTCTCATCCTCTTGATGAAGAAGAAGATAAATTAAGTAAAGAAGTTATTGTACATGCTTTTGTTGAACTCTCCGAAACTTATGATAATAAAAAGATTGAGTGTTCAAAATTGAAAAAGAAGTTGCTTTTCTTAAAAATCAACTTGCTATGGTTTTTAAAGAAAAAGATGAAATTTCTTCCAATCTCATTTCTATCCAAGAAGAATTTAGTGCTTACAAGATTTCTTGTAAGGCAAAATTTCCTAAGGTTGATGAAAAAGAAATTTCTTCTTTAAAAACTAAAATAGTTGATTTTGAAAAGGTTTTGAAAGATTGTGCTTTTAACACAAAGAAACTTGAAGAAAAGTTTTCTAAAAAGCACACCTCTCATGCTAAAGATCCTCATATTAAGATTCCCCATGCTCACACTACACACCACACTCATGCTAAATCCACACATGCTCACAAATCTCACACTCACTATGCTTTTAAATATGGTAGAGTGTATAGATGTACTTATTGTGGTAAAAATGGACATTTGGCTAAGTTTTGTTATGACCAAGTAAATAGATCAAATAATCTTGTTTGGGTTCATGGCACTAACCCTTTAGGACCCAAGAAAATGTGGGTACCAAAATCAAGTCCTAAATTGTTTGATGTAGGTACACACCAAGGCTCCAAGACGTAAGGAGCGGTGGTACCTTGATAGTGGTTGTTCAAGACACATGACATGGGACATCAATAACTTTACAACCCTATCAAGGTACATGGAAGGTGGCACCGTCACCTTCGGGGATGACTCCAAGGGAACTATCATCGGTATAGGTAACATTCAAATTGGTGCATCTCCTATTATAGAAAATGTAGCTCTTGTTGATGGTTTGAAGCATAACTTGCTTAGCATTAGTCAACTTTGTGACCGTGGACTTAAAGTTGTTTTTGATGATTCTTCTTGTAAGATTTTTGATGTTAAAACAATGATTGTATTCTTACCGGTTTTCGTGACAATAATGTCTATATCATTGACATGCTTAATTTAGATTGTTCTACTAAATGCTTGAATGCTTTCGATGAAAATTCTTGGCTTTGGCATAGAAGATTAGGACATGCATCTTTTGGCCATCTTTTTAGGATTAATTCTAAGGAATTGGTGAAGGGTATACCTTACTTGAAGTTTGAGAAAGACCGCATTTGTGGTGCGTGCCAACTTGGGAAACAAACCAAGTCTTCCTTCAAACCAATCAAGGATATCATGTCAACTAGGCCATTAGAATTAATTCATATGGATCTTTTTGGACCAACTAAAACTAAGAGCTTAAATGGTAGTAGATTTGCATTTGTTCTAGTTGATGATTTTTTCCGTTTCACTTGGGTTTTCTTTTTGGAACACAAGATCAAACTTTTTCTCATTTCAAAGTTTTTCGAAAAAGGGTTGAAAAAGAAAAAGGTTTTTCGATTTTGAGAATAAGGAGTGATAGAGGTGGTGAGTTTGTTAACCAACTCTTCATGACTTATTGTGATGAAAAGGGAATCAAGCATGAAATGTCATGTCCTAGAACTCCACAACAAAATGGAGTTGTAGAAAGAAAAATAGAACTCTTCAAGAGATGGCTAGGACCATGATAAGTG
Source organism: Agave tequilana (assembly GCA_038442645.1). Taxonomy (NCBI): domain Eukaryota; kingdom Viridiplantae; phylum Streptophyta; class Magnoliopsida; order Asparagales; family Asparagaceae; genus Agave; species Agave tequilana. The sequence continues at coordinate 78,063 of JAVJIF010033781.1, forward strand.
AATATGACCTCCCTCAATATTTATGGGCCGAGGCCGTAAACACCGCATGCTATATTTTAAATCGTATTTATTTGTGTAAAAATTCTTCCAAAACATCTTTTGAAATGTATCATTCTAGAAACCTAATGTTGCATATTTCAAAGTTTTTGGATGCAAGTGTTTTGTTTTGAACACTAAAGATAACTTGGGTAAATTTGATGCTAAGGCTTATGAAGCTATCTTTGTTAGATACTCTACTACTAGTAAAGCTTATAGAGTATTCAATAGATCTTCCCTTACCATTGAAGAATCCATGCATGTTAAATTTGAAGAATCTAATGTGGTTGTTGAGAATGTTGTAGAGATTGACCCATTAGGTGAAGACATGGAGAGACTATCTTTGAAGGACTCACCCGCTCAAGAAGAAAAGCAAGAATCCATTGTGAAGTTCTAGAGGATAAAGAGGAAAGCTCTCAACCGCTTCCTAAAGCTTGGAGATATGCTACAAATCATCCCAAGGAGCTCATCTTAGGTGATGCATCTAAAGGGGTAACAACTCGCTCCAAACTCCATGACTTATGTGGTAACTTTACTTTCATTTCTCATTTTGAACCCAAAAGCATCCTCGAAGCCGAGGCGGACTCATATTGGTTGCTAGCCATGCAAGAGGACTCAATCAATTTGAGCGCAACCAAGTTTGGCACCTTGTTCCTAGGCCCCACGATAGACCAATAATTGGTACTAAGTGGATCTTTAGAAACAAGATGGATGAGTCCGGTAATGTCATTAGGAATAAAGCTAGGTTAGTGGCCCAAGTTACACTCAAGTTGAGGGAATTGACTTTGAGGAGACCTTTGCACCCGTAGCACGGCTTGAAGCCATACGGATGACACTAGCTTTTGCATCTTTTAAAAATTTTAAACTTTTTCAAATGGATGTGAAAAGTGCATTTTTGAATGGTTTTATAAATGAAGAAGTTTATGTTGAACAACCTCCCGGCTTTGTTGATCATGTTCATCCCAATTTTGTTTTTAAACTTGATAAAGCATTGTATGGATTGAAACAAGCTCCAAGAGCTTGGTATGAAAGGCTTTCTAGTTTTCTCATCTCAAATGATTTTGTCAAAGGCAAAGTAGACACAACTCTTTTTACTAAGCATGTTGATAATGACATTTTAATTGTGCAAATTTATGTTGATGATATAATTTTTAGATCTTCTAATGAGTTTTTATGCAAGGAGTTTGAAAAGGTTATGCAATGTGAGTTTGAAATGTCTTCCATGGGTGAATTGAATTTCTTTCTTGGACTCCAAATCAAGCAATTGCAAGATGGGAACTTCATATGTCAAGCCAAGTACGCAAAGGAACTCGTAAAGAAGTTTGGACTTGAAGACTCTAAAGTTTGCAACACTCCCATGGCAACTACAACCAAGCTTGATAAGGATGACCATGGTAAAAATGTTGATATTAAATTGTATAGAAGCATGATAGGTAGTCTTTTGTATTTAACGGCAAGTAGGCCGGACATAATGTTTAGTGTGTGTCTTTGTGCTAGATTTCAATCGTGTCCCAAAGAGTCCCATCTTATTGCGGTAAAATGCATTATTCGTTATATTAAGGGCACAATTGGAATGGGTCTTTGGTATCCGAAAACCGAGATTTCTCAATGATGAGTTATTCGGATGCCGACTATGCGGGTTGTAGAGTAGATAGAAAGAGTACTAGTGGGACATGTCATTTCTTGGTAATTGTCTTGTTTCATGGTCCTCTAGGAAACAAAATTCCGTAGCTCTCTCAACCGCCGAGGCGGAGTATGTTGCCGCGGGGGCTTGTTGTGCACAAGTCCTTTGGATGAAACATACTCTCCTTGATTATGATTTACATTATAATTATAAAAAAATATTTTGTGATAATACTAGTACTATACATATGACTAAGAATGCAAATCAACATAGTAAGACCAAGCACATTGAGATTAGATATCACTTTCTTAGAGATCATTTTGAGAAAGGAGATATAGATATTGATTATGTTTCTACGGATTTGCAACTTGCCGATATTTTCACTAAACCACTTGATTTTGCTAGATTTTCTTTCATATGTGGTGAACTTAATGTTTGCGTTATTGAATAACAATGTTTTCTTGACCCTTTTTGATGTATGACAAAAAGGGGAGAATGAGTTTATGTATGGAAATATGAATTCATAAGGTTTTGGTTCCATATGAGTTTATATATGTTTTTAGTTTTTGATGTGTTTTTCATGAATTCTTGTAATTTGAGTTTAAGTGTTTTGCAAGTGTTTTATATCTCATGGTGTTTATGATTTTTGGTTTCATGATGTTTACTTGCAAATTACAAATTATATTGTTTTTCCTTGTTTAATATAGCATAATTTGAGGGGGAGCTTTCTCCTCCCCTATATTTTCGTTTATAGCCTATTTGTTTTGTCATCATCAAAAAGGGGAGATTGTTGGCCCAAAAGGTTACACTCTCCATTTGTTTAGAGTTTTGATGATAACAAAACAAATAAGAGCTATTTGGTACTAATAAGTTTGTTTAAGATAAGTTTCAGGTTAGTACCATATTTGGAGGCCATTGCTTAGCTTTTGTAAGAACTTCTAGGTTCACGAAGCAAAGAAGGCGTTTTTGCACATCTAGGAAGGAACATAGAAGAGAAGGCTCTAGCAAGGCATTGCATGGCTCAAGACTTCAAGATTGCTCAAGATAATTCATTAGATTTGTTTCTAGTTTTATAGTTTTGTTAAAGAATAGTGAATAGGTTTGAAGCTCTATCACACACGTTTTTGCGCACATCTTATTTCCAAAAATATTTCCTATAATATGTACAAAATATTTTAATATACAATCTTCTGTTTACAAATTCATTATTATATTTTATACTTATCCTATTCAAAAATATTTTATTAAAAATCAAATCATCTTCAAAATTCTATTTTGTTTTGGCCTTTGACCTGAGCCGGTCGACCGTCCGGTCAGCCGACCCTGTGTCAGGTCAAGCCGGTCGACCGACCCAGTTGACCGAGGTTCTAGCAGCAGTGCGTATCGTGTGCACGTTTCACGGTCGACTGGGCGGTCGACCGAAACCTGCCTGACTGTAAGACATTTGCTCTCTGTATTTTTCGGTCGACCGAGAGTCGGCAACGGCTCTTATTTTTGAACTTCGGTCGACCGACCGGTCGACCGGAATAGCCGTTTGTACAGTAACGGCTATAATTTTAAACATGTTTTATTTTGTCTTTTTCTCCCTAATAAGTGTTTAAATGTTATTTGCTGACCCTAATACTTCCTAATTGGCCTTAAGTATATTTTATCTCTAAACCCTAGCCCTCTACTATAAATAGGGGTGTTTGGGGAGAGGTTCATAACAAGAAAAATTTGTAAAAGTTTCAAAAGTTTAAGGCATTCAAAAGAGCTTTGTTTCTTGGTGTTTGTGCTGAATATTTCTCTCATTTTCTGAAGTGTTTTTCAAAACTCTCTGATTTCTTTTCTCTTTTCACTTACACACAAGAGCTTCAATCCTCTCATCATTCTACAAGGATTTTTGTAAGGGAAGAGACATTTTCAAAAGAGAGTTTGTGGTCTTTTGATCACCAAGAGAGAACTTGTACTTGAGATTGTGGAGTTGGGTACTCTGGCGTATTTGTAACATCTTTGTGATGTTATAGTGGTTAGAAATCCTTCTGGGGAAGGCGGGGACGTAGAGCTGGGTGCTCGAACCTCGAAAAAATTCTCGGTGTTTGCGTTTGGTTTACTTGCTCTTGCTTCTTACTTTACTTTCATTGCTCTTATTACTTGCTCTCTATTTTCATTGAATATTCACTTGTGTTCATTCATCTTGTCAATCAAAGTCCCATACAAAAGATTGCATTGTGCACCTCCAACTTATATCCAGAGGAATCACGAGGAAGGAGTTCAGAGCCCTTCACGGGGAATCCGGCTTCTAGTCTTGTTTTGGGAGATTGTTGCATCATAATTTTTATTTGTGCATTGATTAGCATTATCACCTATTCACCCCCCTCTAGGTAATTTTCATTTGAGACTTCGATCACATTGGTCTTGGCTTCATTGGAGTTCTTACTGCTCCTTTTCTCAGACTTTCGGTTATCCTCCTCAATCCGAAGTCTCACAATGAATCTTCCAACTTCAGCTTCTTGCGCTTGTGCTTCTGGTAGTTCTTGAAATCTTTCCATGCAGGTGGGAGTTTCTCCACAATGTAGCAACCTGAAAAGTTTCATGTAGATTCAACCTTCAGCCTCTATCTCGTACAAGATAAGTTGAACTCTTGCATCTAACTGATCACAGTCTTGTTGTCCACCATTTTGTACTCCAGAAATTATCCTACGATAAACTTCTTGGTACCGGATCCTCAGTCTTGTACTTTTTATCAAGACTGGCCCATAACTTCTTTGCCGTTGTGATAGGACTATAGACATTGTAAAGAGAGTCATCCAGTCCATTCAAAATATAGGTTCGGCAAAGGAAGTCACCTTGAGTCCATGCATCGACTGCAAGGACTAAGTCCCGATCAGTTCCGGGTTCTGGTGGATCCTCTTGCAGGAATTTGGTCAGATGCAGAGTGGACAAGTAGAAGAGCATCTTTTATTACCACCTCTTGAATTCTGTGGATCAAATTTTTCTGACTTCTCTGGCTTCGAGTTAAGAAGTGGAACATACATCAAGGTTTGGATCTGCATGTTTAGTGCCTTGAGCTGTCTTGATTAGTCTCAGACATTTTTCTGTAAGTTCAAGTAGAACAGAAGTAAGAAACTTCAAGAAATAATTGTCTTAAGATTGTTAGTTTCGGGAAATAATCTGACAACTAATCAATATCATCGATCTAATTGGCCAGGTGGGTGAATATCAGGTGGGAGGTTTTCTGTTCAATAGAACGTTCCTTAATTAAAGAACTACATTTCAATTACCTTTCTTGGTTAAACACCAATTAGACTGGTTATGTGTCAGTCTCAATATACTGAATATTAGTATAACCCCTGTATAAAGAAAGTTAATTCACTTATACAGTACTTGGAGTGAGGTACGCTTATAGCGAATCTCCTTAAGACAATTACGTCCCCCCCTATGGTGCAAGGGTTACTGGACGCTAGTCTCCCAAGATACAACACTCCTTCACGTATTTGGATAGCACTACCAAATCACCGTACGGTCCAACCGTAGTTAACTAGTACCTTCATAGGATTATCAAAGCAGCAGGACCAAGACAAATTTCAGGGAGAATATTTGTCTTTACTTTGGTGGAACACCAATGTAGAGAAAGAAGGAAGATGGAAGAATATTCTTCTTCAGAAGTCACAGATTCAGACAACAATTCTATTAAAGAATCTGTTGAATTTTCTGTGCCTTCTTTCAGAACAAATCTGGTGGAAGTCACTTCGGATTTGAGTTGCAGAATTCCCACTCCCTATTGGAAGTCCCACTTCGGAATACAGAGGGAGGAACTGGCATTCCTTTTCCTTTTCTGTGTATTTTGTTGAATTTGTTGTATTTGTTTGAGAGAAACGGAGCGTTATTTATAGCGCTCTGAGAGGGGTAGATCCGTCTGAACCCAACCGAACGGTTGCAACGGTTCGGTCTGAACCGTTGCAACGGTTCGTTTCAGACAGAAACCGCCAACTATTCACAGCAGTTTTTCTGTCAGCTATTGTGCAGATTTGGTTCGGATTCAGATGGCGGAGTGGGTAAGATCCGCTGTAACCCATACCCTGTTCAAAAAGAATTAGACCAGGTAGGGAACCCGAATCCTAAACTGGCCTGGCTCCGGTGCCTGCCGCCGGCGCGCGCGGGCTGGCATGGTTTCTCCCTAATCGCGCACGAAAACTCCAAGTACCCAAAGGGCACACCCTTTGTTCCCATTTTTCTCTATTTAAACATTTCAAACTTCCATCCCATGGCCAATGTGGGACTAAATGCTTTTAGTTACGTTTGGTCCCCTTTTGGCTTTGAATTAGGCAAACTTTAGACTTGAATATCTCATTCATTCGAAGTCGGAATTGAACATGTGAATATACCACGCTCATCCCCAATGGAAGGAGAACACATTCCAACCATTATCCAATTGATTCTATCAACGGATCTTTCCGTAATTCAACTCAAAGATTCATATTTATTCTTCATATTTCTCAACAGATGTCTCAAAGCTTTTAGCTCGAGTATTTTTTCCCCTTAAGTCGTTGCTCAGTTGATGCGTTCGAACATGTAAAGATAAATTCATGGGAGAATTTATCTGCACACAAATTGTAGATTAGAAAATTAAATGAATCACAACACCAGAGAATTACGTGAAAAACCTGAAGGGGAAAAATCACGGTGCAAACAGAGAGGAATTCACTATGTAATATCCCTAATTTAAAATACTGTATTTTTATTTTTCTAAAGTATTTATTTTATATTACTGGTGATATTATTATTATTTATTAACTTGAGTTACATTACAATTTATTGTAAGATAGTAAATGGTATTTTAGCCTTATAAATATATTTAGCATTATTAAGTATTATCGTTTTAATTACTAGCTAGTATTTTTCTCATTACTATGTTACATTATTATTATTATTGTAGTTGCTATTATTGTTAATATTGATATTGTTATTATTCTTATTCATATTGTATTGTTTTAGTCATTAGTATTAATGGTAGTATTTTTTTCAAGTATTATTAGATAAGATTTTTAATGTTAATAATTTTATTATTATTACTGTTATTGTTATTATTATTGTAATTATTATTGTAATTATTATTATGATAATGTTAATCACTATTAGAAGTATTATTATTTTCATTCAAGCCCAATATGCTCAGCCATTCTCCTTTTCATTTTATTTTATTTTTCTTTTTATTCTAAGCCCACATGAGCCAAGCCCATTTCTTATTTTTATTCTTTTCCTTCTCCTTCTTCTATTTTTCTTTAAGCCTAAAAAAAAAAAAACTAAGCCCACAAGCCCGCCCTCTATTTTTCTTATTCTTATATTACTTATTTCTTAACTAAAACCCAATATACCCCATAACCCATTACCATTGAGATCCTCACCCATTAACCCAAAACCCAAAAACCCAATCCTAATCCTAATCAAATCCATAATCTAATCTAAATATATAATCATGATTCAAATTCCAATCCAACTCACATCTTAATCCTAATAACTAAATTAAGCAATTTAAACTTAACTAGAATTTAGGTTTCTAAAATATCTTAAATCCTATATAAACACCCAAACTCCTTTCTCTTCTACCTCAAAAAAAAACCCTAATCCTAACTCTCCCCACTTTCTCTTTTACCTCAAGAGAAAACCCTAATCCCAAATCTCTCCACTTTCATCTTTCCTTGCTCCTCAAGCGGATCGTGAACGAAGAGGGGGTTTCGAGGTACAAGAATTGAGGAGAAAGCAAAGAGAAACAACTCAAGTAAGTAAATCTATAACATGAATTTAATTTCAGTTTTTTAGGAAAAAATAATAAATTAAATTAAAACAACAAGAATAAATTATTAATTTCAACAATCTGCTAAAACTCACCCAATATAATTATTAGTTCCAAGAAACTTATCTAATAAATTTTTATATGATCATTGTTTTAATACTCCACAAAATCTTGATTTGAGCAAATAAAATCTAAGAAAGTAAACCCGTTTTCCATAATTAATATGATACAAATAGTCTAATCAATACCATGTCAATATTACAAATTTTTTGCTATATCAAAACCATTCAAATCCCAACTAAAATACATGTGAGATGTACAAATACATAACTAAATTTATACACCATTTTAAATTTTTTACAATTTAGAAATTGGAATTTCAAAAAAAAGAAAGAAAGAAAGAAAAAAAATTTCTTTTATTTTGGCTAAGGCTCACAAGCCTGTTTTCAGCCAGCTCTATATGGGCTGCCCCTTATGGATCCACACCCGCACAACAAAACCCACCCGACCACAGAAAAATTCAGATTTGTAAACCTGCAGAAAAATAATTAAAATAATTAGTTAAAAATATCAAAAATATAGAAAAATATAAATAACAATATACACTCCGTTTACTTTTCATGATAAAATTTTCAGAAGAATAGCAACATAAATTATATCAAATTACCCCCTTTAAAGTCAGTTTTGTTAAATGGTAAATTCGAACCCGTAAGAAATTTAATGCAAAAAAGTTTTTTTAAAACCCAATAAAATAAAATTTAAAATTTGATAAAATTAAACTTATTAATTTCATGTAATTTAAAAGATAATATTTCCAATCTTAAGCTAATTAATCAAGATTAATTAAATAAAAGATCCTAACAATTTTTATTGAAATAATTTATGTAAATTTATCGGGATCTTAAAATTTCAGTGCTTTGGATTGTGATCGAGTTCAGGTGAGTGTTGTCTTTCTTCTTCAGTACATAAAATTTTGTGAGTATTTCACTTCTTTGTTTAATTTTATTTAATTTATTGTGAGTGTTTTCTTTTCCTTCTCTAATTCTATTTTGTGAGTGTTTCTTTCTTTGTGTAATTTTATTTTGTGAGTTTTTTCACTTCTTTATTTAATTTTATTTAATTTTATTGTGAGTGTGTTTTTTCCTCCTTTAGTTTACAAGAATTCTTGTGATGAAGGATTTAATCTAGTTATCTAATTATGTTTGTTAAGCTAATGTTCTAGTATTTAGAAATTTTATAATTTCATGAATTACTTACATGCATTATTCGTAGTATATTATGTATTCATGTACGCAATTAAGTACATTTGTTCTTGATAATGAACCTTCAAGATCACTACATGACATCGATTAGGACTTTACCACTAAGTCTCACCTGAATGACATTTGTGACCATCATATTCATGTTATCTAACTACTGGAAAAAATATTGTTAGACGGTAACAATCTCGTCTGTTTATCATGTTCACTGACATATATATCCTGTTATACATGTATCACGATTTTACTTATGATGTTGTTACTGTTATCATTACCGAGTTATCCTAGTAATTTTAGGTAACATATACATTAATAATCTTGACAACTAAATTAAACAACTTACACTAGGATTGGAAAATTGATGAAAGAGACATCGTCTGTATTTTGGTGGACCTAGGATTTAGGTTGCGCAGCCGAAAGAGGGTTCCACTGCCGGTTCCCGTGGGTGACTGGCACCCCGTCCTGTTTCCTGTTCCTGTTATACATGTTATACATGTATCTGTTCCTGTTATACATGTTCCTGACTACCTTGCGGTAGTCCTAGTTCAGCGCCAGGAGTCTGAGCCGTGGTCCCAGGTATGCACGGGACCCACCTAAAACACAGACAATGTCTCTAACCGATCAGTTTCAAAACTGAGGCCTCGATTGGCATGTGTGATAGGCGTAATATGGGATGCGTCTATTACATGTGGCAATTAGTGTTCGCTGACTTAATTAATAATGATAAACTGTTAATGTATTGTGACTAACCGTGATCACCTGACTGTATATATATGTATAAACTATGATAGATATAAGATTGTACATCAAACTAGTGACATATCTAGGTTATACATTTTGACATTAGTTGTTCCCTGTTGTCATGTTATCAGTTATATATCGTTCATAGGTTGCTATTGATATTGATTATTTTGTTACCTTTTATTTTCAATTATCATGTTATTTCTTACATTATTTTTTTATACACGAGCACCTTTCTCTTTGCACACACACTCATTAGGTCGCTTCTGACGACCCTAGATTCGCATGTCCAGGGTTATTGGATATCTTCTTATATTGTTCAGGTATTTGTGTGATCGTACGCTTCGCGAGGAGCTGGAGTCTCTCTTTTCTTGACTATAGGTATTCTTGTTCTTTTATTCATGTTATTTCCTGATTCTATCTTTATCGCATCCATCGTCATTTCTTTCTTTCTTTATTCATCTGTTATCATTGTATTAGATATTTATATGTCAGATTGCAGTGATATTAATTTATCGTAGTAGATTTTGTAGCTTGTTCAGGTTACTTTAGGCTTAGCGTGGGGTATTTCCTCGTGTATATACTCACCGACCTTCGTCGCGACTCCGTTTTTACGTATTTTAGGAAGCGAGGCGTGACACACTAAATCAGAGAGATTACAATGAGTTCTCAATGCTCTATTACAGTTCAATTTTCTAGGATTTGATCCCTTGCCAAGGGGAAGAAATCGGCTTTTATAGCTAAGGGTGATGACCTGATCATGATCTCTGAGATCTCTGCCTATGGATCAACCACGATCGTAATGCGCCAGCCATAATTGGTAGAGTGATGCGTGATCTTGAGGGATCGTGCTGGTTGGTGAGGATAACGCTCAGATCAGCTGTTATTGCCCACCATGTGCCTAGTTTTTATAACCTTCATGTTAGCCAGATGGTCAGGTAAAATCTGCTAGATAAGATCGAATTTAAAACCCAATGATCTGCGAGATTTCCTAGGTGTAACGATCTTGTAGAGGTTAAAATCTTACAACTACAAATCCCCCTCCACCTCCTCCTTCTCGGAGTCTCCAAGTAAGAAAGACGGGACAGAACTAATCCCATCTTCTATGTCTGATACCTATCCTCCTACCCGACACGTGTGTTTTGCAGAAGAGATACTGGATGAAGGAGTATGACTCCTGTGCCGAGGAGCTAGAGAGGATGATGGCAGCTGTGGGTGGAGGCTCCAATCCTGAAAGGGAGACAGAGCCGAACCGGAAGCCCTCCCAGTATAATGGGGGCAGCCAAAGTCCAGGACCCAACCTCCGAAATTAAAGTCCTCGGAGTGGCGATACTCCCAGAAGATCACTCCTATGTCAAAGTCCTCGAGAGGCGGTGTCCTCATGGGACCCTTCAATCTATACCCCTGGTTGAGGAGCCCGTACTCGGAGTGGCAAGAGTCGGCGAGGTCGGCGCTGCAGCTGGTCCTCAGTGTTAGAGAGAAGAGATTTTGAACTTTTGTTGTTTGTTGTAACTTGATGAGACTGTGGAAGGTATGACTCC